>LZPO01117111.1:190477-202158 GCA_001675575.1 Neotoma lepida
GCCCACAAAGGCCAGAAGGCGGCACTGGATCTGCTGAAACTAGAGTTACAGGTGGTTGTAAACTGCCACATGGGCTCTGAGAACCAAATCCAGGTCCTCTGCAAGACCAGTAAGCAATCTTGACTGCTTAGCCATCTCCAGCTTCCTATAGTGGTTATCCTATAGTGGTTCTGATCTTTAAATTTCAATCTATTAAAAATCCTCATTGGTTGAGGAGGCAAATGGCTCAATGGGTAAAGGCACTTGCTGCCAAGCCTGCCCACCAGAGTTCTATCTTGGGAAGTCACCCCCAATTCCCAGTAGAAGGAGAAAGCTAACTACTGAAAAGTTGTCCTCTGGCCTGAGTGCACGCACAAATGTAATTTTAAAATTTAGGAGGAGTTCCAATGGGATCCAATGCCTCTGGCCTCCCCAGGAACCTGCACTCACATACACATTCCCACATACAGACACACATACATAATTAAAAATACAAGCCAGGTATGGTGGCACATGCCTTTAATCCCAAGGCCAGCCCAGTCTACACAGCCAGTTCCAGGACAGATAAAACTACATAGAGATACCCTATCTCAAAAACAAAAAATAATCAATCAATCAATCAATTAAAAATAAAAACTAGCCAGGTGTAATGACACACACTTTCAAACTCAACATTCAGGAGACAGAGGCAAGAAGATCTCTGCAAGTTCAGGCCACCTCAACTTCATAGCAAGCTCTAGGCTATCCAGGTCTACATAGTGAAACCATTTCTTAAAATAATAATTGTAATAATTTTAAAAGCAAAAATAAATCATTCAAAAAATGTTAAGTCATCATGGGTAAACAGGGGACCTGTCATGAACCTCTAGTTCACATTTATTTTCAGACTGACACTACTACTACCTTCAAATAATGAAATAGTCTTACAGGTTTAGTAATTGGCTTTTTTGTCATGTGTGTTACTAGCATGAAATTTTAACTTTTTCTAGATTTGGTACAGCAGGAATAATTTTATGCATTTGANTTCTTATTAAAGGTAATTAAAAACACTTCATTCAAGGCTCAGTTCCTGACTTAAAGCAAACTTGTGGTAAAGTAATACAGTTCTAAAACCAAATTAACTTCTTTACTAAAAGCACTAGGCTCAGTGTTAAGAAGCTACTGCAGTCTTTTCCCTTTCATCAGTTAAAGACCACTGCTGGCATAATTTACACAAGACTAAAGTTTCTGTTTTTCTTGAATTGGTAGAACTGCTTTGGATTATGACTTGTCAGGCTTTGGGAAATTAATAGTCTATTCAAAGGTTCATTTTCCAGCTCCTGTGTAACTTCCACTCTCAATTCTGACAACTCAGCATCTCTGAAACCAGCATGCTTCTTAAAAATGAGGGCGTCTTAGAATAGCTGACAGCCACATGTCACCACTTTGGCAGACTTGGTTTGTTTGAATTTTTCTGCATCTCTTGAGTCAGTAAACCAATGAAGTACCATTCTAAGGAAGGATTGAGGCTCCTTAGTAGAAAATTGTTGATATTTTATGATTAAAATCAAGAAAGCACCAACATCAATACTTGCAGAGTGAGTGAAAATCCATTCAAGACATCCTGGCAATAATAGGAGCACTCTTTTAAAATACATTTGCAACAATGATCCCCAAAGCACTGAAGAGGACACGTTGAAAACACTGTTTAATGGTGCTTCAAGCAACTTTGTCTGCATTTCCTATTTTAGGTATCCAAATTAAAGACCATTTCCTGTAAGTACTAAAAGATAACCAATCCCCAGAGTAATATAAGCAAGTTTTCTCTTACAGCTGGTATCATTTTTTAGGTATAATAAAATGGCATGGCTCTCTCACAAAACATCCAAACTTGTATGTGGAAATAGCCTGTACCTCTCTGGGTCAGTTGTTGCTCTTAAGATCTAATTTCTCAACCCCAGGCTGGATGTGAACTTGCAGAAATCTCCCCACCTCAGCTTTTCAAGATCTAAGCTTCCAGGCTTGAGTCACCACACCCAAATGACTCCCTGGACTCTAAACCTAGCTCAACTATTTTAATCTCTTGACCATGACTTACATTTCAGACCAAGATGCATACAGTTAGAATATCATGCTGTACAGTTGCCTACCCTACATGTACACATGTACAGGATTTTCTGAAAGGAAAAACAGCTATCTTTTATAATCAGGGTTCCAATATAGCCCAACGCAGGTAGGCATTCAATTCACTGTGTGTAATGAATTAATGCCTTTCTCACACCTCTAGAATGATACTATCTTAAAACAGTGTTCTAACATGAGAACCTCAACTGAAACTGTCTCATACCTTCCCAGACATGGGCAAAACTTTATGTAAAAATGAAACAAAATGACAAAACAAAAAATGGCAAAGAAACAACTTGCAAAGGACTGGAGCTTCTTTACACTGAAGTACCATACCCTAATACTCAATGCTACGCCAAGGAGCAACTCCTTGCTACTACTCCTTACTTCCAAAATATTGCAGTAAACCTCCCTTTATCTTCAATGTCTACTAATTTATACGACTCAAAACTCTTTACGTTTCTGCACTGTCTGTAGTTAAAGATACAGGGGGGNAAAATCTCTTATCAAGACAAGGAAAAAAGAACTTCAATGAATAGTGACACTACAATATACAAGTTTCATCATTAAAACTGTCTCAAATCTACTATGCAGCATGTGACAAACCAGAGAACCCAAGAAAATAAGATTCCTCACTCGTTTTATTCTTCAACAAGTAAGTCATAATTCTCCCTCTTTTGAGCCTTTTGTGAGTCTTCCTAGAGCACCCAAGGTTTTGTAAAACAATTCAAGAGGTGAATCCAGCCATCCTGGATGCCAGATGACACTCATTTCAAGCCTTGAAGTAGAAAGCCGTGAGCCAGCAGCACAGGTACTTACTTCCTCCATGTGCAAATAAACTCTTTCCAATTGTTGAGCTGCTGCTTGTTATGTAAATAGCTGGTGCTTGCACAGATGCCTATCTTTGTGGGAATGTACTTTTACATTAAGTCAAAGAGTCAATATATCCACAAATATACAGATCTCAATAACTGAAAAAAGACATCCCAACAGAAAAATGGACAAGAGGCCAGGCAAACTGTAGAAGAATAAATCCAAAAGGCAAGTCAACATTTTTCTGGCTGGGACATAAAGAGGAAGAGCTACCTGTGAAAAAAATATAATTGTCTTTAAAAAGAAAAAGTAACATAATATTAGAGGCTTATTTTGTTTTCTGCAGTTTAGTTCCATTCCAAAATATCCTATCATTTTTTGCATGTATGTTGTATGCATGCATGTGTGTATGTGGGTGGGCAGTGCCCAAGGAGACCAGAGGCTGACATAAGGTCATTCTCTCTACCTTATTCACTGAGCCAAGGTCTCTCACGTGAACCTAGAGCTTATCAATTCAGCTACTCTGGACAGCCAGTTTACCCTCTAGGATTCCCCAGTCTGTCTTCTGAGTACTGGGATTACAGGCAGACTGCCACGCCCACTCAGCATTTATATGGGTGCTGAATTTCTGGACTCTGGTCCTTATATTTCTGTGGCAAGCATTTCATCCACTGAGCCATCTCCCCAGTCCCTACACTACCACTTTCTTTGAAATCTATCCAATGGAAACACAGGTATTGGGGGGGTGATTACTGACAAATGTCTGAATTTTACACTCCTACAATTAAGTAATCACTACAAATTATACTGTATGCAAAAGGTTAAGTACATGATTCTAGTTTTTTATGGGCATATTAAAAACCCCTACACTTGTTTCTGAATGTGTACCCATACACAATGCTATGAGCAAGGAGATAAATCTGGAATCACATTTATCTGGCTATTGGCAGGGTTACTTGAAATGGAGGAAACAAGAAACATCCACTACCACCAGGAAGAAGAAAGAAGGAAAACATTTGACTGAATTTGTACATTGCACCAATAATAAATTACACATGTAAAGATTGTATGTGAACACTGATATACATAGGTGTGTATCTTTTAAAATGTGTATTGTTAGGCATGTAATCCCAGCATTTTGGAAAGATGAGATAGGAGGATCATGAGTTAAGGGGCCAGCCTGGACTACACAGTGAAACCCTAATTTGTAACAACAAAGATTTTTGTCATTAGCCAAGCANAGCAGCCTATATCCCAAGCTGTTAGGGAAGTGGAGGGTCTTAGTATGATNTCACGTGGGTCCAGGAGTTTGAGATCAGCCTGGACAACATAGTGAACCTCTTTTTTCAAAAGAAACTCTTATTTTGAAGAATTTATTTTCCAAGAGCTACATAACAAATCTACGAAGTAAAAATTACTTAAAATCAATGGATACGTGCTCTATAAATAAAGTCTGCAAACATTACTACAGAATTACATCATTACGGAACAAATTCTAGTTAAGGAAAAAACTATCAAAAGCAACCCTTCCTAAGCTGGCTGTGGCTCAGTGACAGACTGCTTGCTAGTTGCGTGAGGTCCTGATTTGGATCCTGAGAACAAGCAAGCAAACAAAAATCACTAACAACAGCCGGTGCATCAGCACTGAGCACTTCACTGTTCTAGATACAAGGCAATGAGGATAAGACCGTACAGATATCTACCACTGCTTGAGAGTTCTTGAAATAAAATGACTTAATGCTTCCACATGGCTACCCAAAACTCCCCTAACTTTCCTGTTTCAAAGCACTGAAGTTCCAGTTACCCCTGTGTGCACCATGAAGTTGTGGCAATATGAGAATTTGTGACCAGATCAATACATAACCACTAAAAAAGCCATTTAAAATGTTCAATTTTAACCAAATCAAAAAGATGTAACTTATGGAGAACTACTAAGATGACACAACAAATAACCTGTGTCCAGAAACCAAGACCATTTTTTTTATTTATTCAAATATATACTGAAGCTACTACTGCAAACTTCGTCAGTATTACCAAGAACTCTCCAGTCACTCTCCCAAATCCCATGTGCAAACATAGTAAGGGTGAAGCAAAAAGGAATAGTTTAAAAAAAAATGTGATACCGTAATTGTGTTTGCAGTGAACAAATGGAACAGAAATTCACTGTCAAGTCAATGTGAGATTTAATGACAGTTCTAATTTTACCATGGCTTCCAATCTAATAGAAAGAAAAATGAATTATAAAATGATATACATACATGTGCACGTATGTTCGGATTAACAAAGCAATGTTCTCGCTTTCATTGCTTAATTGTTATATTCTAGCTAGTATTTTGAAAACCTAGTCCTAGAAATGCTGCCTCAGCAATTTGTTCCTCTTCCTTAGTTAAACACCCCCCTCAAAAGCTTTTTAATTTTTTTCTTGATATTCAAAAATATCAAGTGCAAAATTACTGAGATGCTGTATCATAAGAACATTACCTTAGGGCTGGAGATAAAACACTAGCCTAGTATGAGCAAGGCTCAGAGTTCCATTTCTAGCATGGCCAGAAAAAATTCTGAAAAAGCAGTTCATTTAAACAAATATGTATGTGCATTTCAAATATTTCAAAGTATTTTACATACTCAGTAATACAAAAGTGAACAACTAACTGTGGAAGATATAACCATCCCACAGAAATAAAATATGAATCATGTACATAACTTAATATAACCATATTAAAATAAATGAAAACAGGTGCTGTTTTAATATACTTAAAACCAAATATGCCCAAAACATTATTTCAATATGTAATTAGTATTTTAAAAACTGTTAATGTTTTATATTCTTTTTCAAACTACTCAATTCTGACTAGAGTATTTCAGTTCAGTAGCTGCTAGCTACCATTTTGGAAAAGGAGCACATTCTTAGAAAGCAAAAGTAATAGAAATCAGCCTAAATCTTTTTTGCTGCAACCATCCCAATTCAGTCCTCCACATTTCTAGCTGATTAATAATTTACAACTAGTAATAATTTTTACAACTAGTAATAATTTTGAGAACTACTTATTTGTACTTAAGAAAATCACACTATACAGCTGGGCATGGTAGCACAAATCAATAATCCCAACATTTAGGAAGCAGAAGTAGAATGCAAAACCATTTTCATCCACATAGCAAGTTTAAGCAACCCTATCTCAAAACAAAGTGTGGGGGGTAGGGGGAAAAATACTCTAACAGTTAAAGAAAGAAGCTCCAGGGAGGCAAAAACAGACTGGGAATCTTAAATCAACCTGATTTATGGAGCTGCAAAAGGGCTTCCGATTCCCCCAAATGGTATTAATTATTTGTTTCAGTGTGGTTGAAACTAAGTTAGAAATACATGTGTAAAACCTCCAAGAAGCATCTCAGAAGCAATCTGAATTCAAAGTACTAGGTGTTGTTGGAGCTAGACAGGCTCTGAATAAACTCACAAAACCTCTCAATGCTCAGCAACTTTTACAAATGTCAGAAAAATACAATTATCTCACACTGCAAATGAAGAAACTAAAACCTCGCAACTACCCACTATAATACTAAGAATCATTTTTAATAGTGTGATAGAAAGCACAATCACTAAGTCATAGCCTAGTTAAATTCAGGCTCACAAGATGGCTCGGCAGCTAAAGGCACTTGCCACACAAGCTTGGTGACCTCAAGAAGTGACTCCACAAAGTTGGCCTTTGAGCCTCCACACCGATGCCTGTGGCACTTATCCACATTCAAACACATACACAAAGTCCATTACTCAAAACTATCCTTTCAAGAAGTTTAAGAAAGTATCATAAACTAAACAACTGGAAGTGAAAAACAGAGTTAAATGCCACTTTAGATACAGCACAATCTTGGACAAACTACACCATCATTCCTTGTATATAAAATGAGTAAGTGCATACCTCACGGACCAGGTATGGCAGTATATACCTTTATATCCCATCATTCCAGAGGAAGAGGCAGGTGGATACATAAAGAAAAACAGGTGAGCCATATCTATTTCTAGACAGTTTTTATAGCTTTTGTCTTCAGATGATTTACTATGTATTTTTCCTTATAAATAAAAAAAATGAAACCACAGGCATTTATGTATTTTTAAAAAATGAATCCAATAGTCAGGTATAGTAGTGATGCCTATAATCCCAGCATTGGAGAAGCGGAGACAGGAAAATCATTAGTTCAAGGGCAGTCTGAGCTAAACATATAGCAAGTTCCAAGCCATCTTGAAATACTCCAGACCCTGTTTCAAAATAACAAGCCTCCAGTTTCTTTCCCCCTTATAAACAGCCACCTTTGGCCACCATTCCTGAAGAAAATAAAAATTATAAATTGGGTATGGTTTTACAGGCCTACAATCCCAATACTCAGTAGGTAAGGCAGGAATGCAAATTCAAAGCCAAAGTTACATAAAACCCTGTCTCAAAACCCTAATGTTATTAAAACCATTCACTTCCACTTAAATTTTAACATTTACAAAAGCCATATTTTAAATATGACAACTCATATATCTGAATCTATATGTATTTTAACAAAGAGCTCTAACACTAAGGTAGCTACCATTCATTTCTCCCTCAAATACTAAATCTAGAGTTGGTGAGGGGGATGGTTGACATGGTTGTGTAAGCATCACTAGTTTGATCTGGAACTTAAAAAGTACTGTTTATTTGTATGTGCATCCCAGCACTCCAGAGGCAGAGGCAGGAGGGTCTGAGGCCAGCCTGGTCCGAGGTTAGAGGAGAACTTGAGGGAGTCTGTTCTCTTTCCATCATGTGGACTGCCCGAATTAAGTTCATAGATTGTCAGGCTTGGCAGCAAGCAAGCACCTTAACCGGCTCATCCATCTCTCNAGCCACTGTTCTTTTTCTGACCTAGAATGCTGATTGATGTTCCTGCCTCTGCCTCTCAAGTGCTGGAATTTCAGGCACGTGCCACCCACCAGGCCTGGCTTTCAACTAAGAGTTTGTACTCACTGAAAAGTCATTTATGCCCTCAGCACACCACTCCTTCACTGTTAATTTAGTTTGTCATTAGTGATAAAATACCTACTACACAACTTCATTATTGACCTCAATTTTTACTTTTAACGGTAAGTTAAATAAGGAATTAGTTATGGATCCATATACTTGGAGATGTGTCAATTGTATAGTTAAAGCAGGATATTAAGAGCTTTAAATGTAATTTGTAATTAATTCCACCTACTATAGAAAAGCCCCCAAATTTCATTTCACCTGTACAGACAGAAAAATTCCTTTATACGAGCCAAAAATTGAGTGACTTGTTCAACGTCTACTTAAAATTGTTATTATTTAATGTGGCAGTATACACCCCAGACATAAAGCATTAAAGTCGCAGGTGCAACTATCATAAAACCATTTTTATGTTCAGCCCAAAACTATACAATGCAATGACATTACAGAATTTCATGTCACTGGGTTGAGCATGATACTTGTGCAGACAAAGTTATTCCAGAGACTAAGACAAGAGGATCACATGAGCCCAAAGGCTCTCTGTTCAAACTAGAAACCTCAAAGTTTAGTGTCCTATACATCAACTAAAAAGCATGTTAATGATGAAAATGAGCACGCGGTTTATTTTGGGGCAATGGAGTGTGTGACAGTTGGTTTTAATTATCATTTTAGACAATCTAGAAATTACCAGGGAGAGTCTCAATGAAACATTGTCTAGATTAATATGGTCTACGGGTATGTCTGTGAGGGACTATTTTGAGTAGCTGGAAGACTCACCTACTGTGGTGGCACCAGGGAGCAGAGAAAGGGAGCTGAGCACAGGCATACATGCATTCATTAATTCATTGCTCTCTACTCCTCACCAGATGTGATATGATGAGATAAAGCAAGTTCCTGCTGCCTTGACTTTCCTCAATGATGGACCANAACCTTGAATTGTGAGTCTAATAAACCCTTTCTCTCTTAATTTGCTTCTTCAGGGTATTTTATCACGGTAATAGGAAACAAAACTAAGCATATTTATTGCAAACAGGACTGTTGCAACAGATGCACAACTTTTAAGCATCCTTCCTAGCAAGCCATTCTGTTGTTTGGATACATTATATAGAANATACATTCTTATCTCTTTTTGGCCTTTTAGCTAGGGGTGTAATACATTCTACCTGAGCTTTCTAAAAAGGCACTTTGCAATGGACAAAGGCAGGAATTTTATACCAAATTACACACTGCCACCAAGTGTTTTACATCATCTTCCCACTCTTTCCCATTCCTAGATTTAGAGGGCTGCAAAGAGACAGCTCTAATTATAAATACACTGTTAAGAGCAAAAGCAATATGCTTAGCATATAGTTTAGCATGTTTACCATGCTACTACAGATTATGGATTTTTTTTTTTTTAAGAAAAGGCTATCATGGCATTGGATACTATATTCAAATCTTCAGCTCTTCACGAACTCTAAATTTATGAAGTTTTAGGGCATTTAATCAATGTTTAAGAGCAGTGCCTCAAGGCAATATACTGACAAAGCTCACAGCACCATGCTGCCTCTCAAACTCTGAAATGGTAATTCCCAGAGTCAAAGGCCTGTGTCCCTGCATTTCCAGAAGTAGAGAGTGTTAACAGTTGGTAAATTCAGAATTTCAGAATCACCCATACACTGAAAACCACCACTAAAAAGAAAAAGGACAACAAAATAAAAATATTAACAACTCCTGACTCTGAACAACTTCTACTTCTAGTTTTTTCCATTTCCAAAACTCCTTCACTATTTATTATCTTCTAAACTGGAAAAAATTAAATTCCTCTATGCTAAATAGAAGCCAAGCTCAAACACTACATATTGTTTTTCTTACTTCTACACATATGAAATTCTAGATGAGACAGAACTAATGAAGACAGGAAACCCTAGAGGCTAAAGGAGCAACAGAGAAATTTAAAAGATGGTGCAACTATTCTCTGCTTTCATCGAGTGGTGGTTGTGGTTACAAACAAGTGTCAGCATTTATCAAAACATTTAGAAAGTTTGTTTAGAAAAAAGGAAACAAAAGCTGTTTTGCAGTATGTAATTAACCTCACTTTCAAAACTGAAGTGACAGAAAACGATGAGCTGTTATGCGGTAAGAATATTTTCAGCCAGGTCTGGCCGTGATAGACGCCTGTAACCACAGTTGTTAGTTAAGAAAAAGGCATTCCTCCCCTTGGTTTCCACCCTAGGGATTCTTCTGCATTTTTCCTTAATAAACCTACATTGGGGAAAAGCAAGGGAAGACGGACACAACCCAAGTGGATAATTTCACTATATAAAAATATAAAAAATATTTCAGACCACCGTACTTTAAATCCCTGATTTTACCTGAGTCCATTACATGATAATGAAGCACAAATCTAGAATTTCCATTTGTTTATTCTAGTTAGGGATTTTCCTCTTTACCATTTTGATATTCCAGGATCCTGAAAACTATCTTCTACGAAGTACACACACAATCGATTACAGAAGGAAAAATTCCAAACGCTCAAAGTACACGAAAATGTGGCTTAATGTCCTTCCCAACCTCTGTCAAATTTCCATCTCATTCTGAATAAAAATGGGTGGAGTCCAGTCTAAGGAGAACCAGATTGTAGAGTATGAAAGGGGATCAATAAACTGGGGTCCTATGGTACAGACATGTAATTTTAGCTACCCAAGGGGCTGGAGCAGGAGGATTAAATGGTCAAGGCCAGTATGGACTCCCCACCAGAGTTCAGGGCCAGTCTGGACAACTTACTGAGACCATCTTTAAGGGGGAAAAAAAAAAAAAACAAAAAAAACAAGAGTCAGAGCTTGATGGTAAAAAGCCAGTTGCTTAGTATGTACGAAGTTCTAGGTTCGATTCTCAATACAACCATAATCAATTTCATAGTTCTAGCACGGATGCTCATTGTGAACTGACCGGAAAAAGACACCAAAAGACTGCAAAGAAACTTCACAAAAAGTCAAACTGACTATATTGTACTGCAGACTGACAAAATACAGTAAAAGAAATGGTTTTCTACTGTCTACAAGATGCAAAATAACTTGTTAAAACACTTTTCAATGTGCAAGGGAAAAAAATGTTTATCTGTATTACCTAAAAACTGTACTGATAAAAAGAAAGAACTGAAACTTTTCCATAGGGGAGAAAGATGATACATAATAATGAACCTTATCTAAGCAGGAAGAATATTTTTAAGTCCATTCCTTGTGGCTCAGCTCACCATATCTGCAATCTTTTAGAGAAGATAGCCACTAGGTTTCAGATACAAAGCAAGTATCTACTCAGATATTGCTTGGATCATTAGTTGACATGGAGTTTTAAACCTGGGACACTGACAAAGCCAGTTACACGCTAGTAGGTCATATTAAAGACTCCAACAGTCACTATAACTCCTTTGTGTCCACCTGGGGAAAATTACAAACATAAAATTAAAAATATATATTAGAGCCTTCAATCTTTGTCAACAAGCAGCTGCCTATGTTATTACCACGTGACAAATCAAATCCACAGAGCTAATCAGCAAGCTAAAAGGGGGAAAACAAAACATTGCAAATTGGGAAATCGTTAAGACCAAATAAAATCCTCTGAAATAAAGGACGCGTTGAAATGAAAACCTGTGAGAAACCATTCTCTGCGTACATACAATACCCATGCACTAGAAGAAGGCCTTCATAAAAATAGCCAAGACTCTCAAACATCTGAGGTGCTGGCTTGGAGAATGACTGACAGACAACAGCTGGGGAGGTTTTGTATTGATTTGTTGAGATCCTCGCACACTTAGGGAAAAAGGAG
>LZPO01117112.1:29300-41200 GCA_001675575.1 Neotoma lepida
TTGTTTCTTATGTTTCTGTATGACATCATTTATGACATCATTAAAACAAGAGGAAAGATGGCTGAGATTTTATTTACATTTAAAGAGGTAAGAAAGCTGGCAAATGGGTATAGAAATTACCATGTTAGGCTAGCATCATCTGGAATGTAAATATTTAGCCTTTAAAGACTCCTAGGAGATAACAAAAATATTTCCATAGAATTGGCATAAAGTGAATCTAAGAAATCACCCTTACTCTAAACAGAAATTGTCCTATATTTTAAATGGTTTTCCTATCTAATTAGACCCAAGTCATAAAAACCCCAACATAATTATGTTCCTTTGTGAATGTCATGATAAAACTTTGGTTATAAAACTCTGCTGTTAGTTTATGTCCCTTAGAACTCAGTCGATGGCACACTGAGGTTAAAATGCTTCTGCTGTGTCTCTGCTAATGCAGGAATGGAACTAAAANGGTAAACATGTTAAATTATCAAAAGTAAAAAATACAAATGCACACACAATAACCCAAGGAGTCCTTCCATTCTCCGAGGTTCATAAAATCAATTTTCTGCACCAGATAGTTTGAGTTCTTCAATCTAGAACACATATATGTTGGCCAAATCTTCTGTCAGTTAGACTTCCTTCACACCTTCTGTATAATGGCTAAAGGACACATTTGAAAGAAGAACAGGCAGGGTCCCATTGTACTTCCTGTCCATGTTCCTTGGGAAAGCGAAGGAAGAGCCAAGTTCCCCTGGTGCTGCTCCACTCTGACACCGCTGATCTTCCCCTCCAGCATGTCTCATGCTCTGTCCTTTTGGGATTGGAATGTGTCAGTTGAGTGGCCATCTGTAGTTGTGGTTCAGTGTGATGAGATCACAAAGCACAGAGAGGAGGGACAGTCAAGTAAATGCCACTGTTTACTATGCACGTATTGCAGCTGTGAATTTCTGAGATCCAAGGTGAGTTCTCACTAGACTGGCAATCCACACAGCACAGCTCTGCGTCCTGATGACCCTCAGGGTCAAACACCTCTGTGTCTGCTACCGTGTCACCTAAAACAAATAAAACTATGTGAGCATTTCACCTTACACCACCAAAAAGAACTCTCCCTGCCGAAGAACCAGAGAGTTCTACCTCCAGGTCACTTGTATCCGGTTTATCAGTTGGAACCTGTGTCTTTAACTGACGTGAACCAAATCAACTCTTCACATCCAACTAAGCTTTTCATTTCTCACTTCCAGTATGCAAAGAAAACACATACNAAGGCTTCTATGATGAGGAATTATGTGCCCTCAATTTTTATTTTCTGAGGTTATAAAAATACCATGAAATTAGGTACAGTCACTACCCATGAATTCATGCATGTTAATTGGGCATGTTTTGTTAATGGCACTGAATAGTTTTTCAAATGAATGTTGATTAAAGTCACTGTATGTCAAAATAAAAATTTAACCTTTGTTACATTTTTAAATGTAGTTAACCTGTTTTTAAAAGCAAAAATTGTTTGACAGAAATGATCAGTTTAATGGAAGCATATAATCATTAAGAAAGTTATTGTGTTCTTTATTTAAGANCTTTAAGAAAGTTTGCAGGTTACACAGTGAACATACCAGCTCAGGGGGAAAGTAGCATAATGCTTTAACACATTTATACTGTGCAAATATTTTCAGAATAAGCTGTGTTATTTGATAACACAGTCATCATGCCTGGACCTAACAGACCTTTGATTCTTAGGCAGGAACTGGAACGCTTTCTCTGCAAAGAATTAAGTAAAGGACAGACTTTGAGGTTTGTGTGCTGGACGTTGGCTATATTCATATGTAACTCACAGTTACAGCCATAGACTACAGGTAAGTGCACAGGCATTGGTTAGTTCCAACAAAGTATCAATGGATAGTGAATGGGGATTTCACTGGATTTAGGTCACAATTTATTGAATCAAGGGCAGTAACCTGGGGAGGAGGCATGACAGTCACATGAACACATGTTAAGCATCGTGTGTGCCATGGGGAAATGGAAAGTGGGGTATTTGAGAACAGAAGTACAGAGACAGGAGTATGAAGGGCTGTTACTGGATAGGATTGTCAGCAAAAGAGAGANAGGTGGTACTCGAGGAAAGNGGGGGCCCATCAGAAGAAAGAACTTTCCAGAAAGAGGAAAATGCTAGACAGCACAAGGCCACTGCAAGCACCCTGTCCTTTCTTTGATGAGGTAAGAAAAGCATGGCCAGACCATTAATTTAAAGGGGTCACTTTGATCCAAGCAGCAAAAAGGAAAACACAAGAACTTAAAACAAAGGATAAGGATGTGATAAGGAAAAATCAAGATAATCCTAAGGTCTTTGGTGTAAGCAAATAGATGATGGATTCAGTCATGATTGGAGGTCAAGTTAAAGATGCCTGCCTTCTTTAGTTGTGAAGAAAACATGTGAACTGCGTTGTCCAATGCTTATCACATAGCACTTGGGAAATGATGGGACTAAAACCACCNTACACCACCCCACCAAGCCTAATAAAGTCCATTCTTATTGCACATGTAATATAAAAACAATCAAAGGAGGGGGCACATTCCATCCCCTCCTTCCAGCCACTACAGCCCCAGAGACCAGGCAGCAGCCTCCTGCCCCTCCGCACTCCTTGCCAACCACCCTCCCACAGAACCAGCATCTACTGGAGCCATGCATTGGGAAGAAGAGGTAAGATCCCATATCCCAACTGCACAGCCTGGTTCTCTAGCTCCTAGGCCCCAGGAGCACATTCCAGGCCCCTCCCCAAGAGAACCCAGAGCTCCACCTGTACAGATTGAATGAATAAATGGGTAGACAGCAATGTAAGAACACATTCAACAACACAAAGACCAATATGGCACCACCAGAACTTAGTGACCCTACAACAGCAAGACCTGAATATCTCAATGCAGATGATCCAAAAGAAAACGACCTTAAAAATAACTTTATGAAGATGATAGAGGCCCTAAAGGGGAAATGAAAAATACCCTTAAGGAAATGGAGGTAAAGAAAAAAAAATGGAAGACATCAATAAATCCCTTAAAGCCAAGTAAAAACAATCAAACAGGTGAAGAAANTAGTTCAAGACTTGAAATTTGAAATAGAAGCAATAAAGAAAACATGAATCAAGAGAATTCAGGAAAAGGAAAGTCTAAGTAAACAAACAGGAACTACAGAGGCAAGTATAACCAACAGAATACGAAAGATGGAAGAGAATCTCAGGTGTTGAAGATACCATAGAGGAAATNGATTCATCAGTCAAAGAAAATGTTAAGTCCAGCAAATGTTTAGCANAAAACATCCAGGAAATCTGGGACACTACGAAAAGACCAAACCTAAGAATAATGATAGAAGAAGGAGAATTCCAGCTCAAAGGCACAGAAAATATATTCAACAAAATCATAGAAGAAAACTTTCCCAACCTAAAGAAAGATATGCCTAGGAAGGTACAAGAAGCTTACAAAAAAAAAAGTCCCCTCACCACATAGCAATCAAAACACTAAACATACAGAGTAAAGAAAGTATTAAGAGCAGCAAAGGAAAAAGGTCAAGTGACTTATGAATGCAGACCTATCAAAATTACACCCGACTTCTCAATGGAAACTCTGAAAGCCAGAAGGTCCTGGACAGATGTTCTGCAGACACTAAGAGACCACAGATGGCAGCCCAGACTACTACACCCAGCAAAGCTTTCAATCACGATAGATGGAGTAAACAAGATATTTCATGACAAAATCAGATTTAAACATTACATATTNACAAATCCAGCCCTACAGAAAGTACTAGAAGGAAAACTTCAACCCAAGGAAATTAGCTGCAACCACCAAAATGTAGGCAATAGATAACCTCACACCAGCAAATCCCAAAAAAGGGAAACACACACACACTACCAACAACAACAACAAAACCAAAAACAACAAGAATTAACAATCACTGGTCATTAATATATCTTAATATCAATGGACTCAATTCGTCTATAAAAAGACACAGGCTAACAGAATGGGTACAGAAACAGGATCCATCCTTCTGCTGCATACAAGAAACACACCTCAACTTTAAAGACAGACATTATCTCAGAGTAAAAGGTTGGGAAAAAAAAATTTTCCAATCAAATGGACCTAAGAAACAAGCTGGTGTAACTATCCTAATATCTAACAAAACAGACTTCAAACTAAAATTAATCAAAAGAAATGGAGAAGGACATTTCATATTCATCACGGGAAAAATCCATCAAGATGAAGTCTCAATTCTGAACATTTATGCCCCAAACACAGGGCACCTACATTTGTAAAAGAAATATTACTAAAGCTTAAATCACAAATCAAACCCCACACACTAATAGTGGGAGACTTCAACACCCCAATTTCACCACTAGACAGGTCTGCCAGACAGAAACTTAACAGAGAAATAAGTGAATTAACAGTTATGACTCAAATGGACCTAACAGACATCTATAGAACATTTCATCCAAACACAAAAGAATATACCTTCTTCTCAGCACCTCATGGAACCCTCTCCAAAACTGACCACATACTCAGTAACAAAGCAAATCTCAACAGATACCAAAAAAATGGAATAACCCCCTGTAACTTATCAGACCACCATGGCTTAAGATTAGAATTCAACAACACAAATTGCAGAAAGCCTACAAACTCATGGAAACTGAACAATGCTCAGCTGAATCATCAATGGGTCAAGGAANAAATAAAGAAATTAAGGACTTCCTAGAATTCAATGAAAATGAATGCACAACATACCCAAACTTGTGGGACACTGTGAAAGCAGTGCTAAGAGGAAAGTTCATAGCACTAAGTGCCTACATAAAGAAAGTGGAGAAATCTCACACTAGCGACCTAACAGCACACCTGAAAGCTCTAGAACATAAAGAGGCAAACTCACTCAGGAGGAGGCAGATGAAGGGAAATAATCAAATTGAGGACTGAAATCAATAAAATAGAAACAAAGAGAACAATACAAAGAATCAATGAAACAAAGAATTGGTTCTTTGAGAAAATCAACAAGATAGACAAACCGTTATCCAAACTAACCAAAAAGCAGAGAGAGAATATCCAAATTAACAAAATCAGAAATGAAAAGGGGGACATAATAACAGACACTGAGGAAATCCAGAGAATCATTAGGTCATACTTTGAAAACCTGTACTTCACAAAATTGAAAAATTTAAAAGAAATGGACAATTTTCTGCATATGTACCACATACCAAAATTAAATCAAGATCAGATAAAGAATTTAAATAGGCCTATACCCCCTAAGGAAATAGAAACAGTTATTAAAAGTCTCCCAACCAAAAAAGCCCAGGACCAGATGGTTTCAGTGCAGAATTGTACCAGAATTTCAAAGAAGAGCTAATATCAATACTACTGAAAATGTTCCGAACAATAGAAAAACAGAAGGAACATTTCCAAACTTTTTACAAGGCTACAGTTACCCTGAAACCCAAACCACACAAAATACAACTAAGAAAGAGAACTACAGGCCAATCTCCCTCATGAACATTGATACAAAAATACTCAATAAAATACTGGCAAACTAAATCCAAGAACACATCAGAAAAATCACCCACCATGATCAAGTAGGCTTTATACCAGAGATGCAAGAATGGTTCAACATATGAAAATCTGTCAATGTAATCCACCATATAAACAAACTGAAAGAAAAAAACCACATGATCATCTCATTAGATACTGAAAAAGCCTTTGACAAAATCCAACACCCCTTCANGATAAAGATCCTAGAGAGATCAGGGATACAAGGAACATACCTAAACATAATAAAGGCAATATACAGCAAGGCAACAGCCAACATCAAACTCAATGAACAGAAACTCAAAGTGATTCCACTAAAATCAGGAACAAGACAAGGATGTCCACTCTCTCCATACCTATTCAACAGTACTAGAAGTTCTAGCTGGAGCAATAAGACAACAAAAGGAGATCAAGGGGATACAAATTGGAAAGGAAGAAGTCAAACTTTCACTATTTGCAGATGATATGATAGGATATGTAAGTGANTCCAAAAACTCTTCCAGAGAACTCCTACAGCTGATAAACGCCTTCANTAATGTCACAGGATACAAGATTAACTCAAAAAAATCAATAGCCCTCCAATATACAAATGAGAAAGAAACTAGAGAAACATCACCCTTTAAAATAGACACAAATAACATAAAATACCTTGGGGTAACTCTAACCAAACAGGCAAAAGACCTGTATGACAAGAACTTTAAGTCTTTGAAGAAAGAAATTGAAGATATCAGAAAATGGAAAAATCTCCCATGCTCTTGGATAGGTAGGATCAACATAGTAAAAATGGCATTGGATAGGTAGGATCAACATAGTAAAAATGGCAATCTTACCAAAAGCAATCTACAGATGCAAGGCAAGCCCCATCAAAATTCAATGTAATTCTTCACAGACCTAGAAAGAACAATACTCAACTTCATATGGGAAAACAAAAAGCCCAGGATAACTAAAACAATCCTGTACAATAAAGGAACTTCCAGAGGCATCACCATCCCTGACTTCAAGCTCTAATAAAGAGCTATAGTAATAAAAACAGCTTGATATTGGCATAAAATTCAACACNTGGACCAATGGAATNGAATCGAAGACCCTGACATTAATCCACACACTTATGAACACCTGATTTTTTACAAAGAAGCCAAAGGTGTACAATGGAAAAAAGCAAGTGTCTTCAACAAATGGTGCTGGCATAACTGGACATCAACATGTAGAAGAATGCAAATAGATCCATGCACAAAACTCAAGTCCAAGTGGATCAAAGACCTCAACATGAATCCAGTTACACTGAACCTGATAGAAGAGAAAATGGGAAGTAACCTTGAATGCATTGGCACAGGAGACCACTTCCTAAATACAACACTCATAGCACAGACACTGAGAGCAACAATTAATAAATGAGACCTCCTGAAACTGAGAAGCTTTTGTAAGGCAAAGGACATGGTCAATAAGACAAATGGCAGCCTACAGAATGGAAAAAGATTTTTACCAACCCCACATCTGACAGAGGGCTGATTTCCAAAATATATAAAGAACTCAAGAAACTAGACATCAAAATATCAAATAATCCAATTAAAAAATGGGGTACAGATCTAAACAGAATTCTCAACAGAAGAATCTCAAATGGCTGAAAGGCATTTAAGGGAGTGTTCAACATCCTTAGTCATCAGGGAAATGCAAATCAAAATGACTCTGAGATACCATCTTACACCTGCCTGTAAGATGAATCTTAAAAGGTCTTATTAATAGAAACTCAGGAGCCAGATATTGGGGTAAATTCTGAAAGATCAGAGAAACAGAACAAGCGACAGCCAACCTCATCTTGCCAACTCCTCAGCTGATATTGTTTCCTCAGACTGCAAGCTTCTGAGTCCTCACCAGAATGGATCTCAGCTGACCTGCTGCTAAAAGCCTAAAAGCTTAAAAAGCCTCTAGGTCCTGGTCCTCACGCCTTAAATACCTTTTTCTGCTCTGCCATCACTTCCTGGGATTAAAGGCATGTGTCCTTCCCAAGCAAAGACATGGGATCTCAAGTGTCAGGATTAAAGGTGTGTACCACCATTTTCTGGCCTCTATGAGTACCTAGNGGCTGTTCTGTTCTCTGAAGCCAGGAAAGCTTTATTAGGGTGCACAATATATCAACCACACCTGCTAGAATGGCTAAGATCAAAAACACTGATGACAGCTTATGTTGGAGAGAAAGGAGAAAACTCCTCCACTGCTGGTGGGAACGCAGTTGTGTATAGCTACTCTGAAAATCAGTGTGGTGGTATCTCAGAAAATTGGGAATCAACCTACCTCAAGACCCAGCAATACCACTCTCAGATATATACCCAAAAGATGCTCAACCACACCACAAAGACATTTGCTCGACTATGTTCATAGCAGCATTATTCATAAAAGCCAGAACCTGCAAACAACCTAGATGCCTCTCAACTGAAGAATGGATAAAGAAAATGTGGTACACAATGGAGTATTACATAGCGAAAAAGAAAAAGAAAAAAAATGCCATCATGAAATTTGTAGGCAAATGGGTGGAACTAGAAAAAATTATCCTGAGTGAGGCAATACAAACCCAGAAAGACAAACATGGTATGTACGCACTCATTAGTGAATATTAGACACAAAGCAAAGGATAAACAGGCTACAACCCACAACCCCAGAGAAGCTAGGTTTATAGTACCAGGCATGAATTTCTTCCTACTGAATGGATCTTAAGTCAAATTAGATAGCTGTTGGTTGTCTCCAAGATAAAAGTGCCACTATCACACCGTGCAGGATATCTTGCTGGGCTGAGCATTGTTGTGGTTCATAGGCTTTACAGCTGGGTTAGACTACTACAGATTGCTCCCCTTCCCTGGCAGCTTGCATGGCACGTTTGGATACTGTAGAGCCAGCCCTCTGGGAGGAGGTCTTCAGGTGAGTTCCAGCTCAATTCCTACAAGTGCTCTGAGAGAGTGTGTGGTAACTTCAGTAACAGGGTCAACATTCAAGTTCTGGAAGGCAACCAAGAGCAATGACAATAGCCAGTAGCCAATGTGATTTTGGGAGACTGACCAACAACTCAAATGGGAAGTTTCCCATTCCTAGATTTTTGTTAGATAGTGCATGATTCTTGGGGGGGGGATATCATTACTTATAACTCCATTTAAAACTCTCTCTCTCCTCTCCTCCCCCCCCCGTCTCCCTTCCCACCTTCTCTAAGTACTAAAATAACATGTTGCCCTATGGCCTTCTCAAACATCCTAGTGTTCTCTCCTTCCCTCTCCTCCTGTATCACCCTCCCTCCCTTTCTCCAGTTAAAGTCCCACCCAACCCCCATTTTCCCAATAACCCCTCCATAGCACTTGTTTCCTACTCTTCCACTATCTAGAGCTCCATCTCCCACTCTTTCCCCATGGTCCCTCCCTATGTTTCCTGGTTTCTTCAGAAACTTCAGGCTATATACTCACATCTAAAGAGTCAGAGATAGGGTCCACAAATAAGAAAAAAGATACAGCATTTCTATATCTGGATCTGAGTTACTTCACTCAGCATAGTTTCCAGCTCCATTTCCTGCAAATTTCATGATTTTATTTTTCTTACCAGCTGAATAGAATTGCAGTGTGTATATATACCATGTTTTCATTGTCTATTCATCAGCTGAAGGACATTTATATTGGTTCCATTTCCTAGCTACTGTGAANAGACCAGGAATGAACATGGNTGAGCAAGTATCTTGAGAGTAGGATATCGAGTCCTTTGGGTATATATCAAAGAATGATACAGCTGGGTCCTATGGTAGATTCAGCTGCAACTTTTTAAACATTCTCCACGTTTATTTCCAGCGTGGCTGGACCATTTTTCAAGCCCAACAGTGAATGAAGATTCCCCTTTCCCCACATCTTGCCAACATTTGTTACTAAATGTTTTCTTGGTCTTAGCCATCCTGACTGGGGAGAGACAAAATCTGAGAGCAGTTTTAATTTGCATTTCTCTGACTGCTGAGAATTTTGAATACTTAGGTATTACTTAGCCATTTTTATTTCTTCTTTTGAAAACTGTTCAGATCCATAGCCCCTGCTGTTAATTGAGTCATTTCTTGATTCTTTGCTTTCTGAGTTCTTTGCATATTCTGGATATTAATCCTATCAGATTATAGTTAGCAAAGATTCTCTCTCACTCTTCACTATTTCCTTTGCAGGAGAAGCATTTTAGTTTTATGAGGTCCCATTTGTCAGTTGTTGGCCTGAATTTCTGAGCAAATGGAGTTCTGTTCAGAAACTTCTTGTATCTTTTAGGGTACTGCCTATGTTTATTCTGGTTCCAGCATTTCAGGTTTCATGCCNAAGACTTTCACCCATTTGGAGTAGATTTTTGCAGAGGGTGCGAGCTATGAGTCCAATTTTATTCTTCTACATGTGGACATCCATTTTCTCCAACACCATATTTTTGGCATCTTGTCAACTTTCATTGGCTATTATTTTGTGGATTCCCATTTGTTTGGTCTTCTATTTTGTTCTACTGACATAAATGTCTATTTTTGTGTTAATAACATATTGTTTTCATCAGCATAGCTCTGTAAGATAGCTTGAAATTTGGTGTGACAATCTCTCAAGCATTATTCTTTTTGTTCAGGATTGCTTGGCTATCTGGGGTCTTTTGTGCTTCCATATGAATACTAAGATGGTTTTTTATTACTATTAAGAATGTCAGTCAGGCATGGTGGCATACGCCTTTAATCACAGCACTTGGGTGGCAGAGGCAACTGGATTTCTGTGAGTTTGAGGCCAGCCTGATCTACATACAAAGAGAGTTCAAGGACAGCTAGATTATACAGAGAAACCCTGGGCAGGGGAGAATGTCATGGGGATTTTTTTATTAGAATTGNATTGGATCTATAAATTGATTTTGGTAGGGTGACCATTATCACAATATTAATTCTTCCAGTCTATAAACATGGATGGTCTCTCCATCTCTTACTGTCTTGCTCCATCTCTATCTGAAGTATTTAAAGTTCTCACTCTAAAGGACTCACCTCCTTGATTAGGTTTATTCCTAGATATTTTTAAAGCTATCGTTAATGGGAATGTGTCCATGGTTTCTTTCCAAATATATTTGTTGGTGGTGCAGAGAAAGTATACTGATTTTTTATAAGTTGATTTTATACCCTTTTCAGTTTGCTGAAACTGTTGATCATTTCCGAAAGTTTATTTATGTAATTTTTGGAATCTCTTAAACATAATGTCATATTATCTGCAGATAAGGATAATTTGACTTTTTCNTTTTCTATTTGTATCCCTTTAATATCCTTCTCTTAACTTATTGCTATAGCTAGTGCTTCAAATATTATATTGACAAGAANTGTGGGGATAGTGGACAGCCCTGTCTCATTCCTAATTTTAGTGGGATTGCTTAATGGTTTTCTCTTTAGGATGATGTTGGCTGTGGGTTTGTCATGTATCACCTTTATTACATTGGTATATTCCCTTCAGTCCTACTCTCCCCTGTACTTTTACCATTCAGTCACATTGAATTTTGTCAGAGGCCTTTTCTGCATCTATTGATAAGACCATGTGACTGTTATCTTTAAGACAATTTATGTAATTTATTGATTTATATATGTTGAAACATACCTGCATCTCCTTGACAAAATCAACTTGATCAAAGAGGATGATCTTTTGATAAATGTCTGTATTAGGTTTGCAAGTATTTTATAAGGGATTTTTTAAATCTATGTTCACCTGGTATACTGGACACTAGTTTTGGTTTGTTGTATCTTTGCCTGGTTTTCATATTAGAGTAATATAGAATAAAACTCCTTCATAGAAGGGGTCTGAAACTACTCCTTCTGTTTCTATTTTTAATAAAATTAGAAATATTGATTATAAGTCTTCTATGAATGTCTGCTAGAATTCTGGGTGAGAATTCTGTGCCTGGGCTCTTTTAGTCAAAAGACAATCTTGATTACTGTTTCAATCTCCTTATTTGTTATGGGTCTGATTTGGCTGTGGATTTCTTCTTGATTTAAATTTAGTGATTTAGAAGAATCTAGAAATTCACCCATTCTTTTAATGTTTTATCATTTAATTAGTATAGGTTTTTTTTAAAGTATTACCTTATAATATACTATATTGCTTTGGTGTCTGTTGTAATGTGCCGCAACCCGCACGGCACAAGTCCGGATCTGGCGGAGGGAGTCGGGATTGAACGCAGCACACACTGTCAGATTGCAAGCAGCCAGGACCTTTATTCACCGAACATCTCTTACTGGAACTGGGACTAGAAGCAGCCGAACGAGCCGAACCTCTTTCATCATTCCCTTCTGCCTTATATACCCTCTGAGAANGNCCCTGCCACGTGCCTCAGCACCTGGGGTCAAGGAAAGG
>LZPO01117112.1:78287-91198 GCA_001675575.1 Neotoma lepida
GTCTCCCATAGGCTCATATATCTGAATGCTTAGTCACCAGGAAGTGGCAGTATTTGAAAGGATTAGGAGGTGTGGCCTTGTTGGAGGAAGTGTGTCACTTGGGGTGAGTTTTGAGATTTCAAAAGCCCATGCCAGGCCTAGTGTCTCCCTCTCTGGCTGCGGATCAGGATGTAGCTCTCAACTACTTCCTCAGCACCATGCCTGCCATGCTCCTGCCGTGCCCTCCCCCATAATCATAATGGACTAAGACTCTGAAACTGTAAACAAGCCCCAATGAAATGATATCTTTTATAAGAGTTGTCTTGGTCCTGGTTTCTCTTCACAGCAATAGAATAGTGACTAAGACACCAAACCATTCAAAACCAAATTAGCAAGATTTGTGTTGAGCCACAGTTTTAAGGAAAAAACAGAAATCAATTGCTATGAGTTTCTGGAAGGCTTTAAAGCCTGAGTAACATTTTAAAAAATTAAAATAAATGATTAAATAATGTAAGTGAGAAAGACTAAGCTTGTCCTAAATATGAGCTGCAATCTCCCAAAATATGCTGTGTACATTTCTCCCAGGCAAGGGATCATTTCAACAAGATAAAACAATTTAAAGATATACTCAACTAATATTAGAGAATTTAAACGTATATATATATATATACATATATATATATATTTAGATTTAAAGACAGAGGTGGGAAATAATAAAGTAACAGTTGGTCATTTCACTATCTGACTCTCAAGAATGTATATATCATCCATACCAAGGTAAGTTTAAAAAAACCAAAAAGGAAAACAAAAGAGCATCAGAGTCAAGATCCACTATAGATCACATGTGCTCAACACATTTACAGAGCAGTCCCTCAATGGCTAAAGAATCACATTCCTTTCTTTATACTTAAAGTTCCCTAGAACAGGCCAGGTATCATGCCACAAAACAAGTCTCAATAAAATTGAAAATATTCTAAATCATACCACCTGTCTTCTAAAAACACTATGGAATAAAAGTAGAGATTAAAAATCAAGGGTTGTGGAGTAAGTGAAGTATCTGCTGTGCAAGTGACCTGAGTTCCAATCCCAGAGCCTATGTCAACCAGGCATGGTAGTATGCCTCTGTAACGTCAACTCCAACAGCAAGATGGGAGGTGGAGACAAGAAAATCTCAGAAACTCTTGGGCCAGGTAGTCTGGCATATGTAGCATGAACACAAGAGAGACCCTACCTCAAACAAGGTAGAAGTTGAAGACCAACACCCAAAGTTGTCCATACATGTGCACCTGTACTCACATATAACACATATCATACACACACAAAAGATTTTTAAAAAAGCACTTCAGAAAGCAGAAAATATATAAAGAGCTAACATACTACTGAATGATTAGCTCACTGAAGAAATTTAAATGGATATTTAACAATGGGACGAGAAAATAGAAACACGGCATACCGTAACTATGAAATATGACATTGTTGCTGTCTAAATGATAAACATCCCCCGTAAGTCTCCAGCTGGTGGCACTGTTTGGGAAGGTTGTGGGAGCTTTCTGATGTGAAGACCCAATGGAAGACATGAGTCAATGGGGATGAGCCTTGAGGCTTTGATTTTATTTTATTTTTCTGTTTGTTTTACGGACTGGGTCTCATAAAGCTCAGGCTGACATCTTATTTGCTCTATAACTGAAGATAACCTTGAACTTCTGGCACTATTGTTGCCACCTCCTGAGAGCTAGAATTATAGGTATGCACTGCTGTTCTGCATTTTATGCAGTGCTGGAACTAAACCCAGGGCTTCATGCATGCTAGGCAATTACTGTACCAACTGAGCTGCATCCCAAGTTTGANCAATTACATTTTTGAATAAACAAAATCAACTATGAAACAACAGGAATGACCCAAATAAATAAATTTAAAGATGAGTAGAAGGCATTACTATTAAAATGGAATAAAAGTAATATATGTGAAATGTACATATTTGAACACACACACACACACACACACACACACACACACACTCTTACACTTTGATAAAACTGAACCATGAAGATACAGAAAACCCAAACAGACTGATAAGTAGTGGTGAAATAGAATCAGTAATTTTTTTTTTTAAAAAGCCTCCTAATAAAGAAAATACAGGAGTCATCCATTGATGGATTCCACCAACATTCTGAAACTAACATTGATTTTCCTCAAATTATTCCCAAGAATTTAAATGGAAGGAATTCTTCCAAATGCATCCTAGAAGGTCAGAATTGAACACACTAAAAAGTGGAAACACAATAAAAATTATAAAATATAAATCATTATCTCTGATGAATATACATACAAAAATGCTCAACAAAGGACTAGCAAATCAAATTCAACANTATATCAAAAATATAATTCACTATGATGAAGTAGAACTTATCCCAGGAATACAAGGATGGTTAAACATATGACTAAGGCATCACAGCAACAAACTGAAGGGTAAGAAATCCTAAGACTGTCTCAGATGATGAAGGAAAATTACTTGATAAAAGTCAAAGCCACTACACAAAAAGAAAAACTATTTGAACAAATTAAGAATGTGAAGATCATGCTCTAACCTGTTTTAGAATATAACTGAAAAACCCATCACTAACATTACACTGTGTAAGAAAAGGAAAAAGCTGAAAATGAGTCCTCTGGTGTCTGAAACAAGAAATGGTTGTGACTGGACTCACTGTTACTGAATCCAATAACACAAGGTTTAGCCAGGACAATTAGGCAAGTAAAAGAAAAACCACTAGCTACATCTAGGAAAGAGAAAAGTCAAACTATCCTTTTGTGTACAGGTTATGATTCTCCACATAGAAAAATCTTAAGATTCCAATAGAACTAAAACTGATAAATGAATTCATTAAACATTAAGAATATAAAATTGACATATAAAACCAGCAGTATGGTATAAACAAGTTACAAACTTATAAAGAAACCATAAAAGGAATCCCATTCCCAATAGTGACAAAATAAGTAAAAATTAGATTACCAAGAGGGCAAAGATCGTTACTATAAATATTAGAAAGGACTAATAGAATCAACTGAAGAACACATTAAAAATGGAAGACTTTCTGTTTATAGACTAGAACACTTTTCAAGTCCCAACATGATTTATAGATACAGTACAACCTCTATCATAATATCTAGAACTAGGCAGAAATCCCAAATTCATCCCAAACAGAACAAAAAGAACAAAACTAAAGGCATTATAATGCCTAACTCCAAGGCACATGACAGAGTCACAGTAGCCAAGACAGCATGNANCTGGCATGAAATCAGGCCAAACTGAATGCAGATCTCAAAAATAAACCCACACAGGTACAGCCAACTGATTCTTAACAAAAGTGTCAAACATAAACAAATTAGATGTTCATGTATACAAGAATGAACCTGACCCCTGCCTCTATCCTGTTCTAAAATCAAGTCTAAATAGATGAGAGAGCATATTATAAGAAACAAACTACTGGGAATAAAACACAGAGCAACACATTAAGACATCCATGTAGGCGCTGGAGAGTTCCTCTTCCAGGGGACCCAGGTTTAATCTCCAGCACCCACATGAATGGCTCACAACTATCTGTAACTCCAGTTCCAGGGGATCTGATGCCCTCTTCTGGCTTGAGTGGGTACACAGACACACGTGCAGGCAAAACACTCATACAAATAAAATAAAGGAAATTAAGGCTATGTGCGGGTAATGATTTTCTGGCTCAGAGTCTAAAAGTACAAGAAATAAATACAAATGTTGACAACTATGACTAGATAATACTAAGCATTCTACACCGCTTAGGAAACAACCAGCAGAGTAATAAAGAAACAGCTTACACAGTAGGAGATAGATGCCAAAACTTTATCTGACAAAGAATTAACAGCCATGTCAAAACCATGAAATTTCAAAGTGCTCAATTCTCTGAATACACGNNTCAAAAACANAAATAGGCAATAAATATATGAAAAACACTCATCATCATTAGCCATCACAGCAATGATCATCTAAACTACAAAAGCAAACTATCTCTCCCTAGTTAGAACATCTATATGATGCCTGTCTTTGCCAGCTTCACACGATCTAGAGTCACCTGGGACAAGAGTGTCAAAGAGGTTCTNTCTAGATTAGATCAGGCTGTNGCATGTCCCTAAAGGATTTTCTTAACTGGGTTCATTGAGGTGAGAATGTAGGCAGCACCATTCATTGGCTGGACCCTGCAATGAATGGAAAGAAGGGAGGAAGCTGAGGCTGCAATGCACCCATCAATACACTGTTCTCGCTCTTCACTGTGGATGTGCCCGATTGCTTCAGGTTGCTGTTGCCTTGACTTCCCCTGGATGATAGACTGTACCCTGGAATGGTGAGCCCAATTCCCCTTGACAAGGCTTCATCTGGGTATTTTAATCCACAGCAACAGGAAACAAAACTAAGAGAATCTATTATTAAAACAACAATAACAAATATTGGCAATGATATGGAGACTAAGGAACTCCTGCACACCATTGGAGAGAATCTAAATTAGTACAAATATTATAGAGAACAGCGTGGAGGATAATTTTTTTAATCTAAAAATAGGGATACTATTTGATATAACAACCTCACTTCTCAGTATATACTCCAAGAAAATGAAATCCACATGTGCCAAAGAGAAGCCTAAACATGCGTGTCTGTGGTGCTACGAANAGTAGCATAATATGGAATTAACCTAGGTGACTTTCAATGCACTGATGGGCAAGGCAAAATATATGTAATAGAGTATAATCCTGCCATTTACAGAAAAGTAGGAAGTCAGGGCCTTATGTTAAGTAGAATCAGGCCAGCCAGGGCACAAGGACCAGTACTGTGTGTTTTCTCTCATGAGCAGAGACTGAAACATCAGCTGGAATGTAGGATAATGGTTAACCAAGTGCCTTAGTTAGGGTTACTATTGCTGTGATGAAACATCATGACCAAAGCAATCTGGGGAGGAAAGGGCTTATTTGTCTTATACAGCACTGTTTGTTCATCACTGAAATCAGGACAGACAGGGCAGGAACCTGGAGGAAGGAGCTGATACAGAGGTCATGGAGGGGTGCTGCTTACTGACTTGCTCCTCATGGCTTGCTCAGCCTGCATTCTTATAGAACCCAAGACCACCTGCCTAGGAATGGCACCACCCACAATGGGCTTGGCCCTCCCCCATCAATCACTAATTAAGAAAATGCTCTACTAGTTTGTCTACAACCCAGTCTCATTGGATCCATTTTCTCAGTCAAGGTTCCNTCCTCTTAGATGACTATAGATTGTGTCAAGTTGACATAAAACTAGACAGCACACAGAGGATGGGGGGTGTTGATTCGATTTTTGCAGAGTATCTACTACACTGAACATTGTATAATTTATACATGCCAATCAAAAAGACAACAAAGCATAGCTGGGGGTGTGGCTCAGTGGTTAAGTGTGTGCTTAGCAAACTCAAGGTTATTTGATCCCCAAAAAGAAAGGAAGGAAGGAGGGAGGGAGGGAAGGAAGGAAGGAAAAAAGAATGGAAGGAAAGATACTTTCAAATACATTTTTTTCACTATACTTCTCAGGAAAGAGTAAACATGTTCTGGCTATAAAAATCAAGATGATAGTAGCTCTCTTACCAGATTGATGCTCACTGTATTTGGGGATCAAAAGAGCCATCTTATTTTCAGCTGTCACATGACCCACATCATTATTTTCCCCACAAGCATTAGTCTAATGCCTCCTTTGAACTCTCCTGTAAAATAAATGAACCTAGACCAAATTCAGGGTGTGCCCAACAATCTGAGTGGCCTCATCTTGCTGTGTTGACTGCATTGGGCACTCCAGTTCCCATGTCCGGCTTCTGGTTTTACTACCACCTAGTAATTTAAAGATTTTAGGCTCGGCAGTGCTATTTAGGAAAAGGGATTCAAGTAAACTGGGTCCCTGGCAGAGCCTGTGTAACATGCTTCTAAAGGACATCATTACAGAAACATGGAAAGGACTCGGACATGATGGGAGGATCAACCAGTGAAGCCAACAAGTGACTTCCCCTGCAGAGTGGCCTCTCCTCCTCCCAGCCCCCATGACCTCTCCTTTCCCAAACCTGCAAGGTTCATCTGTGATAAAGGAGACAGACACACAAAATTGCTTGGGCCAATTATAAAACTATCCATATTAAACTCAGAATAAACTCAAACACAGCTAAAAGATAAGCTTAGGCGAAAGCCCTGTTGAAGGCCTCTCCAGTCTCTCACAGAGCCTACATTTGTGATACTGGCATCTTGTGCACANTTGGGTGGATTTCTTATTTGGTTTTCTGTTACATTTGTATGCAGAACCCTCTCAGTGGACAAAATATATAAATCTCTGTGCGTGTAACATAGGAACCAATGATGAGCTTGCACTTGTATGTTTAAAATATAGAAAGCTTGTTTACATTTTTAACATTTCCCCTTAGGAAATTTTATTCTATTTTATTTCTAAGTAAAAAAGGCTCCCACAATGAACTACATAATGTGCTGGATAAGCTAAACAGTATCTTAGGTGTTATTTTAACTCTCTTTTGTAAATGTTATTTTTTCACACAGACACACACATATATATACATATATATATATATATGTATATATATATATATACATATATATATATATATAATTAAGACTCTAAGCTTAGAATTAAAATGCTAGGGCATTCCACCCTGCTGTGGCACCATAGGTCTCTCCTTAACAGCAGCTAGCAGAAGCGGGTTTCCACATAGGTTTATTCAATCCCAGGGAAAGATTACAGTACTGTATTTAACAACCAGCTGTGCTGATTTTTTTCCCTTTCTTTTAGAAGATCCTACTAAAACCGTATTTATAGGAGCATAAAAGATTCATCCATCTTCAGAAAGGAAAAAAACTGAGGAAGAATGCATGCNGGTAAAGCACAGTTAGTGGATGTTTGGAATATGGGAAGCAGGGCTGTGACAGTGGAGGCAGACACAGGAGACTCCAGGGAAAAGAATGACTCAGCTCTAAGGAACTCAACCTGAGCTTCAAGGAAAGGGCTAACAGCAAGAGGCCTGGGTGGCCATTGCTCAAGTCCCGTTCACACCATGAGATGCCATGTTTTCATTAAGAGCTGCCATGTTAGGACAAAATCTCCTTTCAAAAGTGAAAGTGAAGGAGTGGGTGGGGAGGCTAGAAATCAAAGGAAACAAACAAAACAGATAAATCGAGAAGGCAGAGGGACAGGCGCCCTGGACTCCGAAGGTCTAAGGACCTATGAGCACCAATGGTAAAGGGTGAACATCTCGAATCTAACATTATTTCAGATTCAAAACATTGTAGAAAAAGATTTAGGGGTATTTCATCCTTTCTGTTTGTTGTGATTTTGTTTTTTAACTAAAANATGGTCAAAGTCTCAAGTCTATGTGAATACGATAGAATCCATAAACTTCTCAATTTAACACACTTCTGGTTCCCAGCATTCTCATAAGCAATCTCCAGGCTGCAGCAGTCCTTCCTCCTCATGATGAAGAGGAAGAAGAGGTGAGGACTCTCATCAAAGGNCCAGGGATCCTAGGTCTATTGTTCCTCCTCATTAGAAAGATTGTGTGCAACAACGAATGTGTACGTGCATTGGAATTGCATTAAGTCTTTGATGGTGTGTAGAGTAAGGGAACCAGAAACAGCTCCCAAACACATCCATTGAATTCAAATTACTCAACAAAAGACCTGACACAAAGCTGGTACCTTCCACCATGCAACTTCCCAGAGAAAGGTGCAGTGCNTGAAGAAGTTGAAAACTGATGAACAGTCAACCAGATAATGTAACAGCATACCCGGGACTATTTCATGTCTGAAATGCATTACGCTAAAGAGAATATCTCAGAAAAAAAATAATAAAGATAAGGATGTGGGAATTAGGAAAATTCACTGAAAAGACTGAAAGACACAATCCAAGTGGTCCAGTGTCCTATTTCCAACATAGACAATAACGACTACAAATAACACAGGAAAAATCAAAGAAATAATACATGTCCCTGATCAAAATAACATAAACTCAGTTAACTCGCCAGTACTCAGAATGAAGGGCAGAGCCACACCTCTGTAGACGTCCTGAGCTTTTCAACCCTGATGCAGCAGCAGCTATGATAGCTATNATGGGAGCTGTGGAAAGCAGCGGGGATACTAACATGAATGAAAAGGAAGGGAACAATTTTATTATATTTACATAAAAGCAATACATGTAAAAGCCAGCAGTGTCAGACTTCAAAAAAGATTTCTCTTCCCAGCCAAACTGTCCAAGTCTAAGACAATAGTTCATATTCCATGCTGAAACTGTTACTTTCATGAGCACAACTATTTAGACATTAGCTAGAAGGTACTCTGCCGAAATAACAGAAATACATAGTGTTCGGGTCGGTTTCTCAACCAGATACACCAAAAGAGGAGGCCAGTGTGTGAAGAGCTTTGAAAGAAAAGGGCATCTGGTAAAGTGAATAAGCTAAAAATATTTCACATGCAAATAAATGAAGCAATTAGAATAGAAAAGTTAAGGAAGGAAACATATTTTAAAAGTGCTAACATAGAAGACCTAAGATTGACATTTATCTAAATCATAGGACAGGTACAGTCCATNTTTTAATTACGCTTTGTTTATTCTGCATGTGTGTATGTGTGGGGTCATGTATGTGGAGGTCAGAGGACAACTTGAGGGAGTTGGTTCTTTCCTTCTACCATATGAGTCCAAGGTACTGAACCCAGGTTGCCTGGCTTGGTGGCAAGTGCCTTTACACCCTGAAACATCTCTCCAGCTCCTTCATGTATATTTACAAAAATAGGGTGTTAATACACAATACAAACATTTAAAGAAAACAGTAGCTAGAACTGGAGAATGGAGGATAAAGAAAATTAAGACAATGACTTTTCAGCTCTGTGGTCTTGAGAAATTTCATTGTATATTTTAATATCTTGAACACCCAAATGTTTCCAACCCCACAAAACTTTACTTCACAACTGTCACAGCTTCACATACAAACATGCACACATGTATCCACATACAACACATAAATACACACATCACAGCTTCTCTTGACTTCATAGCATTGGCAGTGTGTTGCGTTATGCTGCTACTGACCAATAGTTATAGGATACTACAAGCCACCAGTCTAGGAAAAGATCAAAATTTAATGAGTATTACCTTTGCACCATTGCAAACGATTTTAAAAATCATTATCTCAGCTCTGTGTAGATATATGTAAGAATTGTGCATTAATAACTATGTGGAAATTTTCTACACATTTCTAACTTTAGCAACTTTCCCCCTATAATNCCAAGGTTATTTCCAAGTTATTAGAAGCATCTTAATATACCTTTCATCAGGTCTACTTAAGGACCCACAAGCTCATACATGGACTCAACTCCTGCCAAGAATAATGACTAATGACTATGAAACTCCAAGACAAAAGTGGAAATCTCATAGAACTGCCATCTTGGTATCTAAATGATACTAGGAACCCTACCTGTGCACTGTCTAAGGCAGTAGGCTCCACCAGTACAGGGAATATAACCTCTTTATTCATGGATGTACCCCTACAGAAAACAGTCATTAAGTTCTTGGATGAAGGACTAAATTCTTCATCTCCTGTTTTTCATACACGGCTTACACTAATGCAGGAAAGCAACCGTCACATAAAAGCTGCATTGGAGGCTGACCAACTTGCCAAATACACCTTTCTCTCATGAAAACCCAGGGAAGACAGCCTGCAAAAGTGCCTATCCTCTGGGGTAGACACAGAGCCACACTTTTTTAAATCTGGGGGTAGCCAAATGGCTCAGCAGGCAAAGGTTCTTGCGGCCAATTCTGGCATCCAGAATTTGATTCCCAGGACCTACATTGTCCTCCCACCTCCCGATGCACAGGAGTAGCACCACATGATGAAAAATGACTGAGGAAGATGTCTAATGTCCATCTTTGGCCTCCACATGCGCACACACATACACATGCACACACACATACACAAACACACACACATGCACACACACATACACATGCACACACACATACACATACACACACACATGCATACACACACATACACATACACATGCACCCATATACATACACACAAATGCACACACACACAAAAAAATCCAAACATAATTCTATTCAAATGCAAGCTTCTTATACCACCCTTTATTTGAGGTTGTTGGCTTATTATATGTTGTACTCTGTTTTTCTCAGCTTGATATTGTTGTAATCACTTTTCTGTGAGCTTCACACATGCTAGGCCAGGGCTTTAGCAGTGAGCTACATCTGTAGTCTAATTGTTATGAAACTTTAATCTACGACAGCTTTAGCAATGACTTCCAACAGCAGTTAAAATTAGGACTTNACAGCCACCTGAGACCATGTTGGTATCCAAGGGCCATGCTGTTCTGGGTGGCCTGTGCTGCCACTGGGGCCATGGTGAAGTCCAGCCTGAGCTGCTACCTAGGACCATGTCTGGGTCTGTGGCCCTGTAGCAGCCAAGGTCTGAGATGATGTCTGTGGCTTCTGTTACCATCGAGGGCTGTGCAGATGCCTGGGGTCTGGTCAGCTACCTGAGACCATGTCTGAGCCTGAGCTGCTGCCTATGGCCATGTCTGGGTTCATGGCCCTGCAGAAGCCAGGGTCTGAGTTGATGTCTGTGGCTCATGTTACAACTGAGGGCTGTGCAGATGCCTGGGGTCTGGTCAGCCACCTAAAACCNTGTTGGTGTCCAAGGGTCATGCTGNCACCTTGACCATATTGATATGGGTGACCTGCACTACCACCAGGGCCATCCATGGTGATGTCCAGGCCCAAGNTGCTGCCAAGGGCTATGTCTGGGTCCATGCAGACTTCTGCCATAGCTGGGGTCTGTGTTGATGTCCACGGCCTGTGTTACCACAGGGGGGCATAGAAACCATACATGTTGAAATCCGAGGGCTGTGCTGAGCCAGCCCAGCCCTTCACTGGCCCTGAGATAGCTGGCCCTGCCCCACACTGGTCACTACAGCAAAAAAAGATCTGGTCCAACCCTTGGTGGGAGAGCTGGCCCCCACACTAGGGAGAGATGCCCCCACACCTCACCAGGAGGAGGATGGTCCCAGTGTCCCACACTGACCAGCTCAGCTACCATCCAGGCCCACATCCTGGGCCTTGAGTTGGCCCACCCTAACATCTACCCCCATCTATGACCTCCTAGAGAGTGTGAAGGGAACCATAGCCACAGGATCTCCATGCCTCAGGGCAACAGCAGGATATCCAAGAGGAGTTTTGATGAGGGTCCAGTGATGATTGTGTGCCAGAGGCCAGAGGCCTTGAATCAGACCAATAACCCATTGCAATGAACATTTGCATGTGGGGCTGANTGGACAGAAGGGTGTACTGTGTGACACACCACAGCTCCCAATGCCACTAGGACAAATGAAGAGAGGTNTTGGAGAGGAGGGAAAGACAGAGGAGTAAGGTGGGTTTTTGTTTATTTTGTTTTGTTTTTAATTAATTGGGGGGTCTTTTGGGGGGACACTGCAAGGGTGAGGAGCTGATGTGGGGGACTGGGAGGTGAGCAGCATTGGGGTNCATAATATGAAATTCCCAAAGAATCCATAAAGAATAATGTTATAAAAAAATTAGGACTTGAAGGATCATATATTTTTAATGTGGTAAAAGTAGAAAAGATTTTGACAGCATGTTCCAAGATGGCCAGAGCCAAGAAGACTGTAGAGGAGGTGACACAGCTGGCAAAAGTTACTTTGAGGAATGGGACAAAGGAAGATAATGTTTCATATCAAGAATTGTATAAGCAAAGGGAGCTGAGGGAGGGCTTGGTGGTCCTCATGATCCCTTTGATAGGACAATTCCTAGAATGATTCAACTCAGGACAGCTCTTTGCCTTGGTTAGTCATTATAAAGAAACCATATGGGGCAAGGGCTGAGGCTTTCTTGTCCTCTCTCCAAGGACGTGGTGTTCCATGTCCTCCTTTAGCACCTATGAAACGCAAGTGAACTTCAGTGCCCAGCACTTTGTTGGAATCTACTGNAACGTGGGACACTGGTGGAGAGGTGGAATTCTCTCTGGCTTCCTTCTTTCTACCTGAGAGCCGGAATTCCAACCCTCTCACCCTATGTTTATTCATCACTACCTGNCTCCAGTCTGAGGTCATAAAGTGACCCAACTTGAGTCAATGTAGTTACATTAAGGGAAAAAAACNCATTCTATAACTTTCATGTTTATTGTTTGTTTGTTTTTCGTTTTGTTTTATTTAGCTCTGGACCAGGAAGCAGGGACAAAGGCGAGATACAATCTTTGTTATATCACACCAAGTAAACTAAAATGGCAGAATGGGGGCAATTTAATTTTAATTCAGTGCTTAGTGAACTGTTGAAAGATTCCTAGTAGAAGAGCTTGTGGAGAGGAAGGAGGGATGCAGGGAGACAGAGATATGGGACAGAACATGAGCAAGTGAGAAGCTGACAAAAGAAGGAACTNAGAGCACAATTAGTTGTCACTATGATGTCAGCAGAAAGCCTCTAACTAGGAAAGTCTTCACTGGCTCATTCCATAACATGAACTGTAACAGTCACCCTAGGCCTGCAACAGTGTGAGAGGCTTGAAATAAGCACTAGAGGCCACACCCTGTCTTCTATCCTAAAGCACATGAAGATGCTGGAAGCCCCTGATTATAATGGTTCAACTTACATTTTTTCAACTTTGGGATGGTACACACTGTGAGGATGATTTTCAGTCAATGGAAACTCTACTAGGAATTTTCCATGATGATCTTTCCCTGGACTAGAAAGATATATAGTACAATTCTCCTCCCTGATGCTGGGCAGATCAACTCCCTGTCATCCACACAGGCATGAGGGGAAACAACCAAACAACCAGGGTTCTGTTAGACATGTTGCTCAGTTA
>LZPO01117112.1:135935-161043 GCA_001675575.1 Neotoma lepida
CTCAGGGGGTGGGGTGTAGCATCTGCACCTTTAACCTTCACCCTTACCACCTCTTCCCTCCCCTTCTCCCTAGAGTCTGAAGAGGCTACCATCTGGAATTCATCTTCTGGTATCCTCAAGAGCTTCATGCAAATGCCTGGCAAGGCCTTCCTTGGTGATCCCACTTGAAAAGACTACTTTCCCAAGCCCATTCTAGACCTCCAAGTCCTTGACTTGGTTGTTTCTCCTTACTCTGTCCAAAGTTTCTTTTTGCTGTCTGTTCACTGTCTCTCCACTGAGAACAGTGCCTGATACACAGCCAGTATTTGACTATTTGCTGAATGGGTATATGGATGAGGTACACGTATACCATAGAAATAAATGCATTTTTCCCCTGCTGGCAGGCTTCTAGGAGGCATAATAAATAATAAATACTATGAATGCATAAACCTTGGAACTGTATAGTTACATTTTCTCCATTTAAGAAGAACTAGGCAAGTTAGCTGCACCACTGGAACAGAGAGAGAAACAAAGTGATATGNAGTCACTACAAAGCCCAGGTGCCATGTNACAGTCTCACATGGGTACAAAGCTAAGCAGCTTGTGACATAATTATGTCACGAGGGGCAAAAGTGCTTAGAAACGCTAAGGAAATATACCTGACTGCTCGAGTGACCTGTTGCTGAAGCTGCTGCCTCTGAGTATCCTCTGGATCAAAGCCAGCTCCGCCATTCCTCAGTGTCTGCACCTCAGGAAATTTCACTTCAGGCCTGCCATCCTGACCCCTAGTCAGAATTAGTGTGATGCTTTCAACACACCCACTGAATTGCCCTTTCACTTGGGATCAGAAGACGTCCATCCAAATTACAGTGTGTTTTTCTCTTGTGAGGTATTTTTAACCAAGAAATCTGAGAATTTCATTTTACAACTTGCATCAGATGTTCTAAAATAAGAAACTACTGAGAAAAAAGAAGAGTGAAGAGTACACACACACACACACACACACACACACACACACCTTACTTCCTATGGTTAATAGAATGCAAATTGACTGAGGATTGTATTTAGGAGTCTTCCTCCAATACACCATAGGGGCTGTGTCATGGGTGTCTTGCTATAGGCATTGTCCCCATTCCACTAGGCACCAGGATGGTTTGCCAAACCGTGACTATTCTCAGTCTGGGAAGGCTCAAAGTAACTAGGAAGGAACACTGAGTCAACCATTCAGATCCCTGCAAATGGGCTTCTCAAACATGTCAGTGAACTGCTGAGTGTGGAGAAGCCTGTGTGTAGAGAAGTCTGGGCTCTAGGACTTACTTTGTCTAACTGCATGTCTTGTTGCTTGTTTTGTTGCTTGTTGCTTGTTGCTTGAAGATTTGTTACCTCCCAAATCTTCATATAAAGTCACTGGCATTGGAAGTGGAATACCATGAANTACCCATTGCATATAAGTAACCATGAAATAACCATTTATTCAATAAATATTTACTCATNCATGACACCTATGCTCAATCTTCCACCACCANTTTTTTTTTAATTTTACTAAGCACCTACTATGTTCCAGGAACTCTCCCAAGTAGTACAGACAGAGAAGACTNAGCAAAATTCTCTGGAGGCTTTAGTCTATTGGTCATTCAAAAGGAAAGATATTTCCAAAGAAAGATCTATACTGTAACAAAATANATGATGAAAGCAACTTAAGGAAGTGAAGGTTTATTCTGGCTCACAGTTCAAGGGGATACAGTCCATCAAGGTCGGGAAGAAATGGCAGCAGGCAAGTACAACATGGAGACAGGAGCAGATCTGCTGATCAATCTGCACCCACAGTGAGCAGAAAGAAATGAATGTTCATGCACTCAGCTTGCTTTCTCTTTCTTAAGCACTCCAGGACCCCTGGCCATGGAACGGCCCCACACACAGTTGGTGTTCCACCTTCACTAATCTAATTTAGAAACTTCCTCACAGACATACCCAGAGATTTATCTCCAGGGTTATTCTAGGTCCTTTCAAGTTAACAGTCAACACCCTTACCATGTATCCTGCCTTGTGCAGTTCCAGATTGGAACTCCTGGGTCAGCATTCCTGACTCTGCCACCTGATAGCTGTGTGTCTTTTAGGTCTTCAGCTTTCTAGACCTTCAGTCTTGAGNATTACACAAGAACACAAACAGAGGCATCTAGCAAGCCACTTGTCACATGGAAAGTGTTAAGTAACTGAAGAACAGTGATGACATGCACCATGGTCATGTAACCTCCAGGAATCAGCAAATTATGACCAACAAAAGAAGATATCTGGCTAAATCTAACTGGACATCAGTTTTTATAAATAAAGTTTCATTGGAACACCTGTACATCCACTCATGTATGCATTACCTATGGCTGCTTTCTCACCACTACAGCAGAGTTAAATCATTACTTTAAAGGCTGAGTGGCCAACAAAGCCAAATAGTTTTACTATCTGACCCTTTGAGAAAAAGGTAAATCCTGGTCTAAAACAGCACCTGTTGGATTCACCCAGCAGCATGTTAGAAATGGGAAGTCTAAGAACTACACCTGAGTGGATATTTTAACAAGACCTCTGGGTGTGATTTAAGTGACATGGGCACTAGAGAAACACTAGACTGGATTGTGCCCATGATGATTAAGTGTCTCACACTGCACAGATACGATCAGCTTTCCCCTTCCTTCCTTCCACTCAGCCAGAAAGTGAATTTAGAACAGTGATTTCTCCAACCCGGTGGATATNGTAANATCAGGTGGAACTTCTTAGAAACACGAACTCCTGGGGTCTCCCTGCAGCAACTCTGACCAAATGAGTATGAGCTAGAAAGTCAGAAAGCCCACACTCTTCACACAAATACCTCAAAGAGCTTTAAACTCCAAGGGCGCTAAGATACTGTCTTAGAAGCAATACTTTCCAAGAGTACATTATATATCCTGTAGAGTCAGGGTAAAAATCAAGAAGCAACATTTATGTCCATGCTACCAATTATTTTCTTTGTTTGTATTGTAAGACAGGGTCTCATGTATCTCAGGCTGGCCTCGCTACATAATCAAGAAGAATCTTGAGCTTCTGATCCTCCTGCTTCTGCCTCCTAAGTGCTGGGATCATGAGCCTGTACCACCAAGTCCAGTTTGATTTGGTGCTAGGGGTCAAACTCAGGGCTTCGTGCATGCCAGTCAAACACCCTACCAACTGTGCTACATCCTCAGCCTGGTTATTTTCTTTTGAACACTTAAAGTACCACCAAATGATGAATCAGNGATGCTTAAAATAATTTTGATTGAGAAACTCCTGGGAAATTAGTAACACAGACTTCTGAACATGTATTTCCAGAAACAATCAGCTCATAGGGGCCCTAACCTAATGAAAGGCTTAAATCCTTAACAATTCATAATATGATGACATTATTGAGAGGTGGTAAAGTGCAGGAGGAGGGACCATGTGGTGGGAAATAGGTCACTGGGGATGTGGTTTTGGGGGGCTATACTTTACCCTGGTTTCTTCGTGCTTTGTTCCACTTTCTGGCCATACTTTCTCCACTATAATAGACTGATGATTCAGAACCCATGAGCCTAAATAAGTAATTTCTCCCTTGCTTAGGGAGAAATTTTGTTTCTCCCTAAGACAGATGTTTTGGTCATAGACATGGTAAGTAACAAGTACAACAATCATTTGTATAATAATGTCTTTTACTTTGTTTGGGGTAGATTCGGGTTCCATTTGGGTGCATTTTGTGTGTGTGTGTGTGTGTGTGTGTGTGTGTGTGTGTTTCTTTTTCTTTTAGGACACCTATGTGTGGAGCCCAGATGTTAAGGTCAGGTGTCTTCCACAGTCACTCACCATGTTGTCTGACACAAGGTCTACTACTGAACTGGAGCCCACTAACTCATGTAGGGTGGCTGGCCAGCCAGGCCCAGGGATCCTCCTGGCTCTAAGTCCCTAGGGCTGCAGTTACAGATGCCTGCTGCTGTAGCTGGCTTTTTCACATGGGTGCTGGGGATGAAACTCAGATCCGTTACCAACTGAAGCATCTCTCTGGCCCTTTGAATTGTTTTCTAATTTACAGAAAGAAATTGTATATACTTATGGTGTATCACNTGATGTTTTCCAATAATTACACATTGTGGAATAACTAAATTAAGAAACTTAATGTCTATTACTACACACAATTATCATATTTTTTGTGGTGGAGAAACAGATATTCATCCTCTTAGGAAAGTTTAGAGATGCAGTAAAGCTCTGTTATCCATAGCCACCCCGTCGCACTCTAGATCTTCCACACTTTCTTCTCCTGCCTCGTTTTGTGAAGTGATGACCCTAGATGCCTCCATGGGTATGGACGGGTTAAGTGTTGTGACTCACAACAATAAGAAAATACTTCACCACTATTATTGCGCTCAGTGTCGAGAATGGATTTTTATNTTTTTAGGGCCTTGCTCAAGAAAGTTTATTGAACACCAAATGTTTACAAGACATTATTCTAGGTTAGAGCAAGGACCTAAGAAATGAAAAATAACCCTTATAGAATCTAAAACTGAGTGACCCCAGGAGCATTTACTCATTTGGAAAGGCCCTGATTAATGGCCAGCCACTGTTCCAGGTCAAGTATGGGCAGATGTTTAACTTAAGGATCCAAGTAGTAAATTATTTGGGGTTTTGTGGCCCATGTAGTTTTGTCACATGTTTTTACTTTGGGATATTTTTTATTTAGGATTTCTAGTGCAAGCTGGCCTCACACTCCCCATATGCCTGAGAATGGCTTGAATGTCTGATCTTCTAGGCTCTACTTCTACCTCCTAAATGCTGGGACCTCAGGCATGTGCCTCCATGCCTGCTGCACATGGTGTTGGGGATCAATCCCAGGACCTTGTGTGTACTTGGCAAACACTCTACTAGCTGAGTTGTATCTCCAACTGGACTTCAAAGGACTTTTTTAACCTCTTTGTATTAACACATTAATAATGTAAAGCTCATGCTTCATTCTTAGGTAGGATGAGGACAAGTCACCCATCAGATCTGGTCTTTGGGCCATAGTCTACTTTAGATGACATGGTCCCAGCAGTAGGAAAAAAAAGAGAGAGAGAAAGCCCTGCCCACAGCCTGGCACAAGTAGCAACTGTCTGGAATCCCAGCATTTCTAGGACCTGAGGCNAGAGAATCATTGTGCCTAAGAGTTCAAGGCCAGCCAAGACAATATAGATATACTCCATCTTAAAGTAAAAAGAGACTGTGTTCTCACAGAGTACAGATGCTAGCCAAGGAACACACAGAGTAATCAAAGAGATGCAGAAAAATACAGAAGCAGTTAAGTCCTGTGAAGAAAAGTAATGCCATAAAAAAGACAAGAGGAGCTGGGGATATATCAATAGGCAGAGTACTTGCCTAGCATGCACAAGGCCCTGAGTTCAATCCCCGGCACCACACAAATCAGGCATGGTAGCAAATGCTTGTCATCACAACACTCAGAAGTATAGAAAGGGAGATCGGAAGTTCAAGATCATCCTAAGCAACATAGTATAAATTCAAAGCCAGCCTGATATACAGGAAACCCTGCTTCAAAAACACAACAAAACTGCTGTAAGTGACAAGAGAGGAGGATGGGGCAGGCACAGAACTGGGCTTAAGGAGAGACCTGGGTNGAGGCTGAACAAGTATTCTCTTTGGAGATTGACAAGACTCTCATTACATGAGTATGGTGGGAAGTAGGAACACAGGAAGCAACCCTTAACAAACAAACGTCATTTGTGAGGAAATGGGCAGCAAAGGCAGCCAAATAGTAATAGCGAAGCGTTTTTTATTTACAATGCAAGTCCCGGAAAAGCCAGCAGCTATGTAAGTTCATTAACACCCAGGCAGGCTTGGCAACATTTGCATATGGAGAAGTGTTCCCTTGCCTCTATGAGTCCATGATGTATAACCAGTAGCTCTGCTCTCCCACCTCCATTTATCCTGGAGCTGAGTTGACATTGAAATCCACTGATCCTCACTACAGAAGTCTGTTGCAAAAGTGGCTCAGGGTCTTTGGGGGAACTGTCAAAGGAGGAAGTCTCAAGAGAGAGACTATGTAAGGTGAAAAGAAGCACCAAAGGTCAGGCAAACCATCAGCTATAGTTGACACAAGACATTGGGCTGAGGGTGAGGGGATGACAGATCCTTGTCAGAGCCGCCATGGAAGTGGAGCACAGCCACAGAGAGATTTCCTATATGTAAGTGGAAAGCTGCACAAGGAAGCAGAGTTACCTGAGACATACTTCGAAAGCCCCCATGGCTTTCAGGGGGACTATTATAAGCCAAGCTTTTTCCACTTAAGGCATTCCTTTGTTCCCACTAGTCAAGAGTCTCAAGAAAAGATGGGGATGGTGAAAAAGGAGGGAGCTCTTGAGGCTGAGATGTTAAGCACTTGCTNCAAAAGCATGAGGAGCAGAGTTTGATCTCTCATATAAAAAGTCAGGCANGGTNACTCATGCTTGTAATCTGAGCTCAGCTGAAATGGAGGGAGAGATAAGCCCATCACTAGAGCTGGCTGGCCAACTAGCCTAGCCTACTTGGTGAAGCTGTGGGCCAATGAGAGACCCTGTCTCAAATTTCAAAAACTGGGAGGCAACTGAGGAACACTTAGGGTTGNTCTTGGACCTGCACATGTNTACATCTTCACATCAAGGAGGGGGACAATGACAGCAACAACCATGACAGGGAGGACACTGCCTCTTAAAAGTATGCTGACTAANTGAGACTTCCTCAGCCACCTAGGAAGGTGTTGACGCTCACTGGGTGTAGAATATATCTTTACAAGTCTAAACCAGCAGTTAATACAAAATGCATGCTCCATCCACACCTTGACAAAATAAAGACTTCCCCCATTGTATCTATCAGTATCTAGACATAGAAGACAATCATACATATGCGATATGGAGACAGGAAGGGGAAAAGCAAGTCCTGCGGATTATTCGTGTAGAAAAGTTGCAGTAAGTGGCGAAGTTGGTTTTGGTTTAACCCCAGGGGATGTGACCATTTAATAGCCANTGAGGACCCTTTGTGATTTGCCCTTGGGTGCCACTAGACCTGCCAAGTACCACACTGGGCCTGTTGCCTCATCACGACCATACAGACCAACAGCCTCAACTTTTGCAACGTGGAACTTGGTGTGCCTCACGCACTCCACATCTGCTGTCAACCTAACAGCATAGTAATGAGCATTAAGATCCAAGCGCCACACAGTTTCCATTCTTTCCTGAAGAAGGAGGCACACACCAAGCCTTGGGACTTTGGGGCTCTCTTTCTGTGTGTCCTGTCTCTATGTGTGTGTGTATGTTGTCTCTGTCTCTCTCTGACTCTATCTCTCTCTCTCCCTCCCTCCCTCTCCCCCCGTAGAGTGAGTGTGTGTATGTATGTGTCTGTGTGTGTGTGTCAGTGTGTGTGTGTCTGTGTATGTGTCTGTGTGTGTGTGTCTGTGTATGTGTCTGTGTGTGTGTATGTGTTCATGTGTGTGTGTCTGTGTCTATGTGTATATGTACGTGTGTGTCTATGTGTGTGTGTGTGTGTGTCTGTGTGTGTGTATCTGTGTCTGTGTGTGTATGTAGGTAAATCCCCATTGGCCCATGGGACTTTGAATGTGCATGAGGACTCTGAGTGTCACCATTGTCTGTCATTGTTCTTACCCTCTTCCCTGACAGTACAAGGCCACCTGCCCCAGAGCTAAATTACGAACACCTGACTATGACCCTGCACAAGGCATGCTGCATCACCTTCAATTGATTTACTAGCAGAGTCTGAGAACAACAGGGCATCTCAAAGGCCACCAGCTCCAAATTGGGAGCTACTAGTACACCACAGAGTGAAGTCACCTGCTCATAGAAACCTGGTTAACTCCCCGGGTGTCCTGCATGTTTTGGAAGCACCCGACACCCGTGTGAGCAGCGCCTGCTTTCAATTCGTCCTCCAAAGATTAAGTGAAATCAATGCAGAAGCTTTTCATGCAACATTTCTTCCCATTTTTTGTGAAGAGCTCACTAGGAATAGCCCGCANGACATAAACTCTGATGCTGCCAACCGCTGTCACACTGTAGCCCTTGCTATAGCTCACTACATACAATAGGCACTCCATGCTCATGACACGATACTTTGAGAGCTTGCTCTTATTGCCTCCATTGCACAGTTGAGATGTCTCCACAGCTATCAAGCAGCAGAGCCAAGATTTCCACATACTGATTCTGACTCCATTGCCTGTGCCATTGGCTGCCACACCGCTGCAGGCTGCATCTGTCGAAATCCATCATTTCCATAGTTAANTGGAACATGCACAGAATTAACCTTTCTTGCCTGCTCTGAGGTCCTGATCCACACATTGGTCTAATGCTAAGCATGGGTTAAGAGGAAACACCAGGCAGTGCCTTCTCTCTATTCCCAGACAGCTATGTATCAGCCAATACAAGACAATGGCCTCACTCCTACTTTTTCAGGCCTTTAGAAACAAGAGGCTGGAGTTCTCTGTGACCTACATGCCTGTATCAGCAGGAAGCAGGTATCTTGAATCAGTAACACGGACACATGCGGGGTCTTTTCACTCTGGACCTTGGCAGGTCAACTCACCACCCTGTCAATGATACAGGTACATGGACTAGAAGCCAAAATAGATAGGCATATTTAATCCCTTTATTTCACCTCCTCCTCCTCTCCCTCCTACACACAAACACACACACACACACACACACACACACACACGAGAGACAGAGAGAGAGAGAGAGAGAGAGAGAGAGAGAGATCAGGCTGAGTTCCCTGTGCTCTTTAATACTTCTTACATCTAGCATAGTGACTGGGACAAAAACCTGTGTTGCCATCCCCAGAGGAAATGAAGGCCATGCTGTGTCACACCCTGGCCATAGAGCAGGTCCCCAGTCCCTCTACCTTGTCCTGAGGCATGACAGATTTGGGATAGGAACCTTCATGCCTCATGAAGCATGGAGGGAGGCAGACTGCCCCCTTTCCACTTCATTAACTCACCCAACAAAAATCAACATGATTCATTGGAAAGGTTCAGCAAGGAGAATATCAATTTNAAAAAAATACCTAGGAAAAAATAAAAACAAAATTTCTCCCTTACATAAACAGGCTTCACNGCCCTAGCATAAGCTCTCCTTCCATGGAAATAGGATTGTGGGTATTTCAGCTGATAAGTACAACGCATGTATAGTTTCTGTTGCATGTCTCTCTTTGGTTTTTATGAGAATGGAGTTTTTGCTTAAAGCCCATATTTCCTTCTCAGATCAAATTCTTTCTGATCCATACATTGATCTAAAGGATGTTAACTCCCTNTGGCGGACTAAAGGTGGTCACACAAGCTTTGACATGTCTCTGGTGGCACAGGGGGTCTAACGCTCCCTCCNTTTGGATCTGGACTGGCTCTGTGACAGCTTTAAATAATTTAATATGGCGGTGTGACACTGTGCTGGGTCCCAGGCCTTGAACGTCTGACAGCTCCTATGCCTTGACTCATGAACCACCACTTCTCCTTTTCTTTCTTACTAGAACTGACCTTTTCAAAAGTAATTAATTCAGGGAGAAGCAGAAGTGAACCTGCCCCGCTGCAGAGCCAAAGGATCTTTTTCTAGGCCCTTCCACAGCACCCAAGTGGATGCACATCTTTCCTCTCAAAGGTCCCTGTGGCTGCTCCCTTTACCAATGGAATAAGTCCAAGTCCCCAGGACCCCAGGTGAAGGTTTGGAATTGATATGAGAATTTGGGATTGGCATTAAAATCAGTATACATTCATGATCAAGTTTTCAGGTTTACTAGACATGATTCCTTAGTCATTTAAATTCATTAACATAGTTTATGAACATTATTTTTTCATTCTAGCCTTTACATCATCATCTATTAAGAAGAGAAATAAAGCTAAGGGGACAGATCAGGCAGTACTTGCCTTACAAGGGTGCAGACTGGAGTTCAATGACCAGAACCCATGTAAATGAGTCAGGAGTGGTAGTATCCATTCATAATCCCAGCACTGCCAGCCAGCTTAGCCCAGTCAGTGAGTACAGGGCCAGTGAGAGGCCCTGGGATGGGGGCTTGAACAATTTCTGAGGAGCGACAGTCAAGATTGTCCTGTGGCTCCCACACAAGTAGATATATGTGTATGTACCCACATGTGAGTAGACACATACACACAAACACAAACACACACATACAGAGAGAGAGAGAGAGAGAAAGAGAGAAAGAGAGAGAGAGAGAGAGAGAGAGAGAGAGAGAGAGAGAGAGAGAGAGACCAGTAATACTTTTAGGTTCCTGTGAGTACTAGGAAGAGGAAAAGAGAAGAAAAGGAAAAACAAAAACCACCTACTTCATCTCATATTCAAGATTAGCCTAGTTAAGCCTTTTGGATCTAAGACTCCACTGGCTTCCCAGTAGTATTCTGAAATAATTCCTCCTTAATGAACTCTGCTCCCTTCTCAGGAAAACCAAGGGTTCTTCAAGGGAAATGCAAAGGTTCAATTGTGATTCATGTGTGTCCTTTGCGAGAACAGGGTAATGATATACACAGCGATGCAATTTCCGTGTGAGTAATACTCTAATTTCCAATGTCAAACAGATATGAAGCTGGAGTGTCACAATGTTTTTATCTCCATTAGCTTTAATTATTATTATTATCTACTACAGAATTAAGCAAAGAGAAGAAGAAAAAAACTTTCACCCTGTTAACATCCTAGAAATAAATCTCTGGGAGTTAACAGACATGAGCGTCTAATGTTTTGAGTACAAGAAGGTGCAGCCATGATGTCACGCCACATTGTCACTCCTCCTTTCTGTACCTACAGGTCTGTTTAAAGAAGTGTCTGAAATGCATTGATTTACCATTTTTTGTTCAATCCATGGGATGCCCCACTTTTCCTGCCTCCCTGCCTACTAGAAGGAACTATTCTAAATCCCCAGGTAAATTCCATGTCTCCTTTGAAAAGGGACTGGAAGAACGGGGAGACCTGACCTCTCCCTCCCCTGAGATGCTTCAGAGTTCGAACTCTTATCCTACTTATAAAACGTGAGGAGCACCTCTCGATATACGTCTCCATTCTCTTGCTAGTTTTCACACACGTGTGCACGTGTTTGTGTTTGCAGCTACACATGCATACAGAGCCCAGAGATCAGTGCTGGGCATCTTTCCCAATCACTCTCCATATTATTTTTTGAGACAAATTCTCTCATTAAACCTGTGGCTTGCTTACTCTGCTGAACTGGCTGGCCAGCCAGCCTCAGGAATCCTCTCTTCTCTGCCTGTCTAGTACTAGGATTATAGGTACATGTCTTCTCATCTAGTTTTCCTTGTTGTTTTTGTTGGTTTGTGTATTTGGGTGGGTGGGTGGGTAGTTAGGTGGGTGGGTAGGTGCTGGGTGGGTCCTCATGCTTATATATAGCAAACACATAACAAACTGAGCACCTCCCCAGCCCTACTCTATGGCCTTTTATGAATTATTCATTTCATTGGAACAGTATTTATTGACTGCCCAACTGGAGGCAAAGAGGAATTGATAGAGTGGTTAAGAGCACAGCCAGATGGTGATGACATACCTTTAATCCCAGTACTTAGGAGGCAGAGGCAGGTGGATCTCTGTGAGTTTGAAGCCAGCCTGGTCTACAGAGTGAGTTCCAGGACAGTCATGGCTACAAATAGAAAACTCATCTCAAAAAAATAAAAAACATAAAGGAACAGTCTGGTTCTTCAACTCTCTATCTACAAGTCATTGAGCTAGCTGCTCAATCACCATGGCTCCATTTTCTTGCTTCTAAACATCGAGAAAATAACAGGACTTACACCTCCTTAAATAATAAATTAATGCTGGAAATGCACTTGGATCAAGGCCTGGAGTGTAACATGTATCAATGGATATCAAGTTCACCTGTCATTATTACTGCACATCAAAGTCCTGCCTAGTAAATACAAAACAAATAGGCCCTAATACCTGTCTCATATGTAGAATCCATTCACTGACTTAACAAATATTCTCTAAATATGTGCTGTGCATGGGCATCATTATCATTCAGGGGCTGTAACTGTGAGAACTCTCAGTGTGAAACAATAAGCAATATAAAAACATAACCAAACGGCAGATAATTTTGAATGCAGGTAAGAATGACAAAGCGGTATATGGGAGAGAGAATTATGTGATGGGGATGTCTTTCTGTATGCTGTGAATATGTGTTGCTCTGATTGGNTGATAAATAAAATGATTGGCCTGTATCCAGGCAGGAAGTTTAGGCGGGGTAAGCAGACAAGGAGAATTCTGGGAAGAGGAAGGCTGAGTGAGGAGACGCCAGCCACCGCCGAATGAACATGCCAGCAGACAGNTAAAGCCACAGAACACATGGCAAAACATAGATTAATAGAAATGGACTGAGTTTAAGTGTAAGAGCTAGTCAGTAATAAACCTGAGCTAATGGCCAGTTATAATTAATATAATCAATATAAGCCTCTGAGTAATTATTTTATAAGCGGCTATGGGACCATGGGGCCTGGCGGAACCTGGACAAAACTTTCTCCTACAAGTATGTAGCAGGAGAGAGTCTGAAAAAGAGGCACTGAAGCAACAGGAAAGTTCNGCAAGGAAAGAGTGTCCCAAAGAGAGGAGACAAAGACTGGAGGTGGGAATGTTATTTGAGGAACAGCAAGAACGCTAGTTTAGCCAAACATGGGGAGGAGGGAGTATGTCAAGAGATGATGCCATGGACCAGGCAGGATAAGGCCATGGAGTCCTGGAAATGACTAGTGACTTTACTATACAGACCATGGGAAGCCACCAGAAGGAGGTGAGCAGAGTGTGATGTGACCTGTGACACTGAGAAGGCACTACGTGGAAGGATGTGCTCATGGGTCTGCTTCCCAGTTGTGAATCCTTGTGTGTAGGTGCTGAGTGCTGTGACCCTTAAAATCTCAGGTACTTGTGGGATGAAGAGCAAAACACATCACAAAAGCCTCACCAACTAGATAAATGACCTCAGATTTTGTGAGGTCATTAAAACAGTCTTTAAAACAGGCAACACATTGTCTAATATGTTCTCTGCTTTTGTTTGAATGCTAGGGTTTTGTTTGTTTCTTTTTCTAATTCTCAGAGAAAGTTAGCCAACAAACCCATCTTTGCCAAAGTCCATTTCCAACAACCTGTAGCTCCTGGGACACAGCCTTGAAAAAGGAACAAAACACACTTTACTGAGCGCTCCAAGGATGAGTCATGGCTTTCCAACACGAAACCTCCACATTCTCCTGGTAACTGTCTGGATACACATCCTTTCACTCTTAGTTAAGATACAGTTCTAATACCCTTGGGTCACAAATGGACAGTACAGTTAAAATCATTACAGGGGATAGCAGAGTGCTTAGNAGCCAGAACAGTGACAATGACAAATAACAAATGACTATATGGGCGCTCAGCAAGAAACAGAAGGATCTAAGTCACAACAGGACGAAGGCACCACAAAGCCAAAGGCAGCCACACCAACAAATTCAATTAGGTTCTGCATCTTATGCTTACTAACAAAAGAAACAGAATAACATGGATTGGTTTCAATGCAAATGGTTAAAAATCAGCAAAGTGTTGGTGTTATAGCAGAAATATGTTATCATATTATGCTCCANACATAACAGGAGAAAAAACGGATTTCCACAATGAAACCCCATCAATTTCTCACAAAGAACATGCCCTCTGTTCTGAAAACCAACTCCTCACTTCATTACACAAGCATTACAACAGTGTGCATTTAAATATCTGGTGCCAGAGTGAAAATATAGAACCTAAATGCCTAATGTGCCAAGGAAAGAAGGTTTAATGTTGCAGGACCCACAAGCTGTAGGAAAACAGACAGAACTGAGGTGAGCAAATTAGCAGACATATAACTGACAGGAAGCATAATTACCAAGTCAAACTGATGAAAAGGAATAAACTGCCTACCAATGTCTAGAGTTGTGATGGTTGATGTTAACTGCCAGTATGACTGAAGTGAGAGCAGTCTAGGAGATGAGGAAATGACTGACGTGTCCAGATGTATCTGTGAGGGTGTCTCCAGATCCTGAGGGCTCTGAACTAAAAATGAATTAATCCCTTACTGGATTAATAATATGATAGCATTATCGAGAGGTAGGAAAGGGTAGAGCCTGGCGGAAGTAAGTATAAAACAGGGTGCGTCCTGACTGATCCCTTCCTACATTCCCCCTCTCTCCTCTGCTTGCCTACCAAGCCTAGCCACATACTCCTGTCACCATGATGCTCTGCCTAGCATGGCACAAACCCTCTAAAACAGTGATGCAAAATAACTCTTTCTTTCTCAANTTGTTTTTTTCAAGTATGTTGGTGACACAAAAGTAGGTAACACAAGAGTACGTTTCATTTCTGTTGAAAAACACTGAAATCTCCTTATGTGCAGATAAATGGATGGAAATTTATGTAGAAATCCTGAGTTGATAGCCATGCACTGGACAATGCCTGCTCAACATCCCTTCTCCCCCTCTACCTTACTATGAGAATTAAGACTTTTGTAACTCCATTTTAAACCAAAGAATATAAACTGTTGTTAGTGAACATGGCTTCCAGAACACTATTGTTTTCTTGACACAAAGAACCAGACTCACCTAATGTGTACTCCTTTCCCTCTGCCTGCATCTATCTTTCTGGACTAGAGAGCAGATCCAGTATCAGAGCTAGAGCAGCCATCCTGCCACCAGGAGAACACAGATCTTTAACTAGGATGGTAAGGCAGAAAGAAACCAAGATGTGGATCCTCAGACAGTTGTGCCAGTTCTGTATTACACCCCTCCAAACTTCTTGTTCTAAGAGAAAAACAGGCTACCCTGGCTAGACAACTTAGTAGATACCGGGGAACTGAAAGAAATCCTAACTAATTCAGATACCAGACTAAAAGCTGTGGTGATGTCTGGGGAGAAAGTCAAGTGAGTGTAGATTTAACTTGACTTTATCTGTCTTTAAAATATGTTCAAACTAAGAATGTTTTATAACAACTTNTCATATTTTAATTCGTAAGAGAGGGCCAGCGTCTAACATAGCATTGAATTAGTTACTTTTCTCATCACTTTGACAAAATGCCTCCCAGAAACAACTTAAAGGCCGAAGGATTCGCTTAGCCTCACGGCTTCAGAGAACTTCAGCCCATCATGGTGGTGACAGCATGCTGTAAGACATAAACGAGATAAAGAGCCATGCTGGGCCTTCACAATAGCACTGTTCCTAAACACATGTACCTTATCTAACTCTTCCCCTCAAGAAAAAAAATTNCTGGTGTCTTCCAGAAATTCTCTTGGCTTATATTTGGACTACATTCTCAAGCTGTATTTTCAACCCATTAGGCAGCATCTTTAGATTATAGACTTTATGATTTCTGTAGGCTGCATGTATAGCAGTCATTAAATGAATCTCCAAACAGTGGTACTAAGGAAGACACGCTGACCTGGAAAACACATTTTGTAGGTGCCACTTTCACTGCTAGGCAATAGTCATTATAGAGACAACCACTGGACCCAAGTCATAACTTCCACAATCCCACGGGCCAAGAAAGAACAATAATTGCTCCTCACTCACATGTGGGGAGATGCAGGGAGGAAACACAGCACAGGAATAAGCTCATTGCTGGTGAGGCATTGTGGGAAATAAGCTCATTGCTGGTGAAGCATTGTGGGACACAGAACAGAAGTCCATGAGCTCTGGGAGGAGACAGTTNACTCTGAGACATGCTGCTGAGTAACTTTGGGTGTATCCCAGGATCAGGCGTCTGGATCTCAGGACAAACATAAGGTAACAGTAGTCCTTCAGAATTGGGTAAGAAGTCAAATGAGACTGCATGGAAGGCGGAAGATCTCCCCCATGCCTGTTATAATATTCTAGTAACCAACTCATTAAACTCATCAGCATGTTAACAGCATTCTTCTTGAATTAGACTTAACTTTCCTGAGCATCCCAGTCATGTGTTTACAGATTCCCATGTTCACAGAGCAGCAATGGGATTTTCTTCCATAACACCATCCAAAGATCTCTGCTAGTCTGTGGAAATGGCTACTGCACAGCCACTGCGGAAGATGCAAAGCTATCTGGGTGGCACTAATGCCAAACAGCTTTACAGAACTGGAGGACCACAGTCCCTCATGCTAAGGATAGATTCATTGAGCGCNTAAGTACACAGGCAGCTTTGCAGACATGGGAAAACAATGCCTAAGACGTGGAGCTAATTTGGAAAGAGAAGCAGGAAATGAGGTTAGATGCCAGCTAATGAGGACCATTGGCTGGCAACCTTGAGTCACTCTGGTAATGCTCTTAATTGCCATCAGAATCATTTCAAATCACTGGAATGAAAAATGGCTTCACAAACCATGGCTGTTTTGCTGACTTATCATCACAGAAATGTACGTCAACTAAAGATGCATCATGGAAAGCAAGTGCCCATTCTATAGTTAAGGTTAGTGTTCGCTGAGTGCATGGCTCCTAAGATGAAAAGCCCTCAGAAATACCATTCTGTGTCAGCACTAAACAGCTTCTCAAGCTAATGTCCTTTAAAGGAAGAAAAGAGGGGTGAGAGGGAGTCATCTCAGCTAAAGAAGTGCAATACATTATGCTCCAACTCTAGTTAAGGGAGGATGCAATGACCACAGACCAATCTGTCTCCATCACATCCCATCACCCCTTCATTTCTATCCAATCCCTGATTCTCCATCTGTTTATCAAACACCAAACAGCACTTCCAACAAGGTGCTGTCCCCAGTGATAGGGAGCCTGTTTTCCTTCACTCTGCAGAAGAAAGGAANCTGCACTCTGTATAATTTGTTTCATATTAAAGAAATGAGGGGCGCTCATGTGAGCAGGATGTTCAGCAGAAACACTTGGTACACTTTATGGGCACACCTCNCCTCACGTCTCCCTGCTTTGAAGGGTATCAAGGCAGGATAGTGTCTATTGGTTTTTGAATTTTCCTTTTGTTATTATTAATGCTAAAATAAGGGTTAATCACACTCTCAAGCCAATACACTTACATGCAATGTGCCATTGTAATGACTGCCTGTGTGAGGCAACACTGTTATTGCTTACCTTCCTCAGCTGAAGGGGAATAAAGGAAGAGAAAGCCTCCTCTTTATTTTCTGTGCTTGCTGCTTTTCCTACTGCTGAGACAATGTATCTGACAAAGCAGCAGTCCATCAAGGCTGCACAAGCAAGAGGTAGCTGTCATNCTCTATCCATGGTCAGGAAGCCTAGTGAGATGGATGCTGATCCTCAGCTGCCTTTTCCTTTATTGTTTTTGTTTGGGTTTGGGGTTTTTGGAGGGTGTTTTGTTTTGTTTTGTTTTGTTTTGTTGAGACAAGGTGTCTCTGTGTAACAGTTCTGGCTGTCCTTGAACTCGCTTTGTAGACCAGGCTGGCCTCAAACTCACAGAGATCCTCCTGCCTCTGCCTCTGGAGTGCTGGAAATAAAGGCGTGCACCACCACTGTCCAGCTTTCCTTCTTCAATTCTAACCCATGGAGTGGCCCCACTCACATTCAGGGTGGGTCTTCTCTCCTCAGTTAACCCTCTCTGAAAACAGCCTCACAGGTACATCAAGAGGTGTGTCTCCTACGTGATCCAAAATCCTGTTGCGTTAACACTCAAAACTGACTGACCATCATGTTTACCAACAGAAGTTTTGTTTGCAAGTAATGAAAATTCATTTGTGACCGAAGAAAAGAGTTGTTAATCTACTCTGAGTGGTATGTGTTCATGTGTGTCAGTGCTGAGCAGACATAACCATTCAGATGCTTTGGAATGCCCATAACAAACGAGCCAAGTGAACAACCAGTGTTGGGAGCCAGCATTCAGAGAGGTGAAGGCAGGTCTATAACCACACAGCCAGCCCGGGCAGAACCAGCGCTGGAATCCCAAGCTTGATCCGGGAGCCCAGATTTTTAACTACCATGATATAAAGTAATAAAGACACCTGAACCTCAGGATGAAATCTTCTGGTTATTTTTACCTTCCGTCAGAGCTCTCAGACTCAGTTGTCTCTACTGTTAGGTCAAGGAGGTCAACAACATAAGGAATGCCANCCAGGATAGTGTCTATTGGTTTTTGAACCAAAGAATGAAAACGGCCCCTTTCAAGGGAGGCAGCCAGCACTCTGCTGCAGCAGAGGCTGTAAAGAAGAGCCTAGAGTTGCCTCAAATCTAGATTTTTTTTGTGAAATTTTATGATTTTTTTCAAGCAATGCAACCAATTTGAAAAACCAGCTCCTAACAAAGTATCTTATACGCACATGTGAAAATGTCATATTGAAGCCCATTATTTTAAGCAATGTTCTCTACTAAAAATCTATTTTAAAAATCATGAACATGAGGACTGGAGAGATGACTCAGTAGATAATAGCACTGTTGTGCAAGCATGAGGACCTGAGTTCAAATCCCTAGCAGCCATGTCAGAAGCCAAGCATGGCCACACACACATGAACCTGTAGTGCCAGTGCCATGTGAGGAGAAACTGGAGAGTCTGATTCTCTGGGGCTTGCTGCCTGACAGCCTAGTTCCAGGTTCAGAAAGAGATTCTGTCTCCAGGGAATAAGATAGAATAGAGTGCTCAGTGTCCTCCTCCTCTTGCCTCTGCACATCTACACACGTGTATACACACCACACACACACACACACACACACACACACACACATGCACACACACACATCATACCATGAACATAATCCAAATCTCACAACACACACATATAGGCCTAAATTACCCATGAGCACCCACTCTGAGACCTCTGCTTCAAGCTATGCCTTAAATTTTTCAGGAATTGCAGTCCCTGGAATAAACNGTAATACCAAATCTCACTGCAAATGTCATCTCACACACACCTTAATTCCAACCCCCTCCCCATTCCCTAGAGACACTTCACCTACCCCTGAATCCGTGCCGTTGCCTGCAAAACATTTCTTTGGTCATGTAGAAAATGACCTTGCTGGTTCTATTTATTATTTAACAGAACTCAGTCTTGAAATCCCTGTCATAATCCATAATAAAACAGCGAGAGCAAAGCTTAATCGGCCGTAAATGTACAATAGTTAGCATTCACCGTAAAAAGCTAATAATATTTCCAGAATGCCATTCCTCTTCCTGGCCTTTTGACCAAGTTAGTTAATGGACTGAGACTCAGGAAATAATGAAAATACTTTAGACTGAGAAGTTACCCACTACACGTCAACCTTGGAGGGAATCACGTTGCTACAGTGGCAGTGGCCCCAAGACTGCAGCCATGGAACAAGTCTAGTCAAGATAGTGACCTACCAATGCAGACACTCAGAACTCTCCTAAAAGCAGACGATAATAGTTTAAACACAGTGGCAAATGGTTACCACTTAGCTGGGGAGATAACTTAGTTAGCAAATGTTTACCTTGCAAACATGAGGGCCTGAATTTGATCCCCCAAATCTCATTAAAAAATAAAATAAAAAAAGACGTGGCAGTGCTTGATCACAATCCCAGTATTGGAGAGGCGGACTCCAGGGCCAGCCACACTAGCCTGTTTATTGAGTACCAGGTCAATGAGAAATCCCAAATCAAAAATAAATAAATAAATAAATAAATAAATAAATAAATAAATAAATAAATAAGGTGAACAACAATGAAGATTGTCCTCAGGCCTCCACACAGACATACACACATGAGAATATGCATGTGTACCTGTACACAAAACACACTCACAAATACACACACACACATACACACATACACACACACACACATACACACACACACATACACACATACACACACACACATACAAAAACCCTACTACTTTCAGTGCTTGGCATCAGTGTTTCGAGAAGAACACAACAAACCTAAAATGTGCTGCCTGATACACATGTAAGATACTTGCATCCTGTGGTGGTAAACAACTTTCTAAAAGAGTGAAAGTCCATCACCCAGGTCTCTAAATTAGCATGCTAATTGCATATGATACCCATTACACTGTGACCCCAAAACTATGTGAAACCCAAAAATTGTTTTAAGAAATATTTGTGTCTTATGTCCTTTCTTTCAAATAATAATCTCACATAGATACTCTAGACCAGTGGCTCTCAATCTGTGGGTCATGACCCCTTTAGGGTGTCATATATCTGATATTCTACATATCAGATAGTTATACTACAATTCATAACAGTAGCAAAATTACCGTTACGAACTAGCAACAATTTCGTGGTTGGGGGTCACCACAACATGAACTGTATCAAAGGGTGGCAGCTTTAGGAAGGCTGAGAACCACTGCTCTAGACTATAAAGCGCAATGGCCGCTGTAGTCAGCCAAACATCAGCATTTTGTGACATTAAATATGTACCCTCCCTAGCACTCAGCAACCCTTCCCATCTGTAGATCCCAAAGGAATTCCTGGACAGGTCCATAGAGTGGCGTGCACATGATGGTCACCCAGGCCCTTGTTTGGTTTGCTGCTGGTTTCAGGATAATGTTGAGGCTACCTAACTCTCCATTACTAAGGGAATAAAGAAGTTATCTGGGTAGAATGTTCACTATGGAATATTCTAAACCAATTAAGATCTTACTGGATCATTCACTACTGAGAACTAATTTGGGCAGCCCTCCCACTTACATGTTGAAAAGTTGAAATGATAGGCTACAGAAAGTTTCCTCTAGGAAAAGAAATATTCTGCTTACTCAGTGTTTGTTCTCTCTGTTAGTTTAAAAATATATCGACTTTTTATCTATCTATCTATCTATCTATCTATCTATCTATCTATCTATATCTTTCTCTGTTTTGTAGCCCTGGATGTCCTGGAACTTGCTATGTAAGCCAGGCTACACTCAGACTCACAGAGATCCTCCTCCTCTGCCTCCCAAGTGCTGGGATTAAAGGCACACACCACCTCTCATCCGTCAAAAGGAGATGTTCTAAAGAGAGACATCTGTGCCCTCTCTTTGGCTGTCAGACTACTGAAACTGAAACAAAAGCTCCTTCTAGCACTATCCTGGGAGGCCAGGCTTAGACAGTTCTCACACATGGTGATAAAAGCTACCGAAGATGCGCATGGCCTGCCAAGCGGGATGCCCAAGATTCCAACAGCTCTACCAAAGGACACAGGGAATGAAAGGCACTCTGTGTGAACCCTCTTGGAGGATAGGGAGCAGAAAGGCCCCCTGACCAAGGCTACATCCTCAGAGAAAATACCACAGCCCTGGAAGCTTGCAAATCCTCACTTCCTTCCCTCACTATGTATTCAGAGGAAAGGGTGTGGGGAGTGAGCAACAAGCAGCAAGGCAAGCTATCCGAGACCTAGGTTGGAAGCGCACCTGTTGAAAACGCAGAAGATGAAGGTAGTCCTCGAGGTCCAATCTCCTGAGCACACATGTGAAGCAAGGAGAAGCTTCTGCCAAAGCAGCAGTTCTCAGCCTGTGGGTTACGACCCCTTTGGGGTCAAACAACCCTTTCACAGTGGCTGCCTAAGAGCATCAGAAAACACAGATATTTATATTATGATTCATAACAGTAACAAAATTATAGTTATGAAGTAGCAATGAAAACAATTTTATGGTTGGGGGTCACCACAACATGAGGAATTGTATTAAAGGGTCACAGCATTAGGAAGGTTGAGAACCACTGCTCCAAAACTTTACTAAAGTACCCAAATGTGCAAGCACAAAGTCCTATCACTGCAAAGCACCCAAATGTGCAAGCACAAAGTCCCATCACTGCAAAGCACCCAAATGTGCAAGCACAAAGTCCCATCACTGCAACGCACCCAAATGTGCAAGCACAAAGTCCCATCACTGCAAAGCTCAACACCTGGTTCCCCATCTGCCTGTGAATGACAGTTCTTCTTCCTTTGGGCAGCTGTTGTGGGGTAAGTTCAATAAGGCTGACACTTGAGGTAAGGACAGCGCAGTGTCTTTAGTGACCATTACTTCCCTGGAAGGAACTCATTGCAGAGATGCCACTTACTGCTGGGACACTAGCATTACCTACCACATCAGGGGACTTGCTAAGGGCAGTACCAAGAACTTATCTGTAAACCAGTTTTTCACCTATTTTAAAGTCGGCAACATTCTCAGGACACACCCTGTAGGTGCATAAAATAAAACTTTTTAGGATTACAAAGGAAATTAGTTATATTAAAATACTCTGAGAATCCAGATAATTGGTAAATGCCATTAACGTGTGTTGCTGCTGGCTCAAGACACATTCTGCGGCGCAGGGGTCACATGATAGGCTGCAGGATATTTATTTTTATGCTAATCCACCAGCTTATTAACATGCTCCTGGGGGATTCTGGGATACCATATACTACAGAACATCCTAGAAAAAGAGTTAAGCTCCACCATTCCAGGGTAGATTGAGCTACAAATATACAATACTCCACCCATAGCCCATGTCAGTTTATGAACCCTTAGCAATCCAGCCAAACAGAATAAAGTTTATTGTCAGTGACCTGGGAACCAAACCAAGCCATTTAACCTCTCCTAGTAGAACCACTGGACTCAGCGGGCTTCTTTGTGTACCATCACTGGCCTTCAAACGGTTCCATCATGGCCCCGCTGAACCTCAATGAGTAATGAAACCTTAACAGATGATCATTTTGCTAGCAGTTTTTCTGCTCAAAGGAACAATACGTTTGAGTAGTAAGAATAAAATCCACAGTGGAGTGCCAATCAGGCACATCACATGATAAGGCATAAATGGCCACAGCATCAATAGGAAGTCAACAGCTCTTTTTTATGTCATTTAGTATTTTTCCATCAAAATGCCATTAGCAGGTAATGCCATACAGATAAGAGCCATTTTATTCAATCTAGTCAATGATTCATGCTAACACAGACATGTGGACCTCTAAGCATAGACACTACCCCTAGTGCTCCAGCAGGGGGGTGCTGTGAATTCATCCACTCACTAACTTCTGTGCTTTGCTATGGTAGAGACTGCAGCTGAGAGAGTGAGCAGTTTGTCAGGGTCATCTCTGCACAGCCCGTTTATTCCAAAGTATGGAAGAGAAAGTAGCTTCCAGGTTAAGATCCTTCTTGTGCAGAGCTACAGAAATATTAAAATATTTTATCTGCAAACATTCATTGCAAAGAGTTATTGGTCTGGTTTGAGGCCTCTGGTTTCTGGTACACTATCGATGCTGGGCCCTCACTGGGACTCCTCTTGGATATCCTGTTGTTGCCCTGTGTCATGAAGATCCTGCAGCTTTGAGTCTGCAGGACCTCAAGTGCTCCAGCAAATCAAAGATGGGGTGGATGCTGGGGTGTGGCCAACTGGTAGCCCTTGTTCTGGGCCTGGGTAGTTGCAGGGTTGGTCAATCCACCAGCTCTTCCTTGTCTCACCACCAGGGTGAGCTCTCCAGCATTTCCCCAGCCATTTCACTTGCAGAGAAAGACATATGAATAAAAGGGTTTACTGCATGACTCACTATGTCACATTACAGCTTCCATGACAAGATTTTTCTTTTCTTTTCTTTTTTTCTCTTAAATTTTATTTTATTTTATTTTGGGGGGCATGGTTGCAAGGGCAGAGGGTGGATAGAAGGGACAGGAAATGAATGGGATCAAGATGCATGATGTGAAAGACACAAAGAATAAATAAAAAGAAAGTTAAAATATAAAAATAAAATACTTTTATCAAAAATTTAGCACTGCACTCTTTAGTCCACGTACTCAGACTATTCGGTGTAGGAATACCTTATGGCTTCTTAGACTGCCTCATTCCTTTAGGATAGGTCTAAGGGCTGGAAAGACTGCACAAACATTGTGAGTACTGGCTGCTCTTCCAGAGGACCTGGGTTCAATTCCCAGCATTCACATGGTAGATTTCAACTGTCTATAATTCCAATTTAGGGGATCCAATGACTTCCTCTTGCATCTTTGGGCACCAGGTACACACTTAGTACACAGAAATACATGCAAGCAAAACATCGACACATAAGATTGAAAAGGATTTAAAAGAATATCACGTCTATTGTATTATTCTCAAATACTGTCAATAACTTCACTAAGATAACAAGAGGAGAATTTACACTGCACAACTTTGCTGCTGCTGTTTAAAACAAGTCTAGGGCCAGCAAGATCACTCAGCAGGTAAAGACACTTGCCACTAGGACTGACAACCTGAGTCTAATCCACAGGATGCACATGGTGGGAGGAGGGCACAGACTCCCACAAGTGTCCACAAGTGCACCACAGCACATGTGTGCCCACATACATACATACACATATACACATAAAAATGAATAAATGTAGTTTTAATTTAGAAAAGAATCATTCTTTCACAGGTGTGGCTTCTGAAAAATCAAAATCAAGTTCTGAGAGGGATTGGCTCTTCCTGAGGGAACCCAGAACTCTATCCAGTGCCTCCATCCTAGCTCCTTGTGTTGGCCAGAAAACCCTTGCTGTTCATACAATAAGCGATAAGTGTATCATGTACTAAGGTAACTCAAAACTCATTGCAGACCTAGATGTAAAGCCTGCATGGAAACACATCGCAAAGAAGACAGAAAGCAATCTTGGAGATCTTCACTTGGGGGCAAATATCTCTAAGATACAAAAGGCATCAAAAGTAGCAGAACAAGTTTATACATCAGATCCCATGAAAGGAAAAACCTTCTACTCTCAAAAGAAGGCAGTTAAGAAAGTACTAAGACAAGCCACAGGTTGGGTTGAGTATTTCTAAGCCGATTATCTGATAAATAAACAGAGAATACAGAAAGANTTCAGGAAACAACACACCTGGACAAAAGTGGACGATCTGAACAGACACTTCACAGAAGAGGCTGTGCAGGGCTGGAGAGATGCCTCAGCTCTAAGGGCACTTGCTGCCCTATCAGGAGGACCAGAGATCCCAGCACCTTCATGCAGTGCCTTACAAACACTTGTCACCTCTGAGGGATCTGATGCCCTCTTCCAGCACCATGGTCAGCTGCATATACATATGTGCATACACTCACACAAAGGCAGATACACANGTGAATAATAAAAATAAAACCATTCTGCAAATTTAAAATGAGAATAGGAGCCAGGCAGTGGTGGCACACGCCTTTAATCCCAGCACTTGGGAGGCAGAGGCAGGCGGATCTCTGTGAGTTCGACGCCAGCCTGGGCTACAGAGTGAGTTCCAGGAAA
>LZPO01117113.1:13056-29818 GCA_001675575.1 Neotoma lepida
CTGTGGTTTGGTTTTGTTTGAGATAGACTCATTATGTAACCCAGGCTGGCCTTGAACCTGTATTCTTTCTGCCTCCCACATGCTGATGACAGGGATATGCCACCTCACTCATATGATGTCCCATTGATCCTGGTGTTGCTAGAAAAGCAGGAGTGANATCCTGTGACCTCCAAGATCGTGTTAGGAATGGCAACACAGTTGCCATCTTAAACCAAGATGCTTGCCCTTCAACTTGGTTACTGTGTTAGTTTCATTCACTTCTTGTTACCAAATATCTGATCCGGCAGGGCTAGAGGACTAAAAGGGTGTGAAGTTTACTTTGGCCCATGATTTCTGAAAGGTTTTAGTCCATCATAGTGGGAAAGGAATAGTGGCAGAAGCTACGGTCCACACGGCACAGGAAGGAGAGGAAGTGGTGGCTGACATGTTTAAAGGTCCACCTTCTATATCCTACCTACACCCACCAGCCAGACCACAACTNCTAAAGGGACTTCACCCTTCATGATAACACCACAAACTAGGGACCAAGCAGTCAAAGCATGAAACCCCGGGGGGACACTTCTGATTCTAGCCACCATGTACAGGGTAGCCAATATAAAGGCAACACAAGGGAAGGCCCATCTGGAAACAAACTGAGACAGCCCCAGCTCATGCCAGCATCAACCCCCACACACATGTGAACATGTATGAATAAGCAAGTCGTTAAATGATACAGTCCCTAGACTACCAAAGTACCAGCTGACACTGAATAGGACAGAACGAAGCCCTTCTGAGTCCTGCCCAATTTGTAGATCTGGGGGTTAAGTAGATTTTGTCACTCTTATGGCTTACCAACCCGTGAAAAGTGAACACACAAAGGAAAATATTCATCCTGCCATACCCATCTAAACAGAATCAANAGGCCACAGATAAAATGAATTACCACCAATTGTTCCAGGAACTGCCCTGCTACCCCACTCCACCACAGCAAACTGGGAGTTTGTTTTGTTTGAGAGAGTGTCTCATTATGTAACCCAGGCTGGCCTTGAACCAATAACCCTTTTGCCTCCCACATGCAAGGTTACATGAATATGCCACCACACTCAGTTTTATCTGAAGACTAATTTTTTACTCATCATGTTGGTGCACACCTATAACCCAGCATTCAGGAGGCCGAGACCAGCCTGAGCTACATGGTGAAATCTGTCTTCAAAAAAGACNCTTGCTTTCTTAGCAGCTGGTAATGGAACTGTCAATTACGACCTTAAAACAAGCTTTAGATTCTGACCATTACCACCTGCCTGGCAACGCTTATCAGCTCCTCAGGCATGGGAAATACATATAAGCTTCCTTTCAAACTAATGTACTTAGATTTCTCTGTCCTAATCAAACTTTTAGAATAGTTACTTTTCCTGTTGCTGAACTAAACACCTGACAAGAAGCAACTTAAAGGAAGAAGGGCTTATTTTGACTTACAGTTTGACAAGACTGTCCATCAAGGTGGGGAAGGCATGGCAGCTTAAGTGGCTGGGTCCATGTGATGGGAGCTTGAGGCTGCCTGCTTGTTTACATCTCAGAGACCCAGCTCAGCCGGCAGCAGAGAGGCAGGCTGGAAGTCAGGATAGGCTATAACTAACTCTCAAGACCCATGCCCAAGCAACCTACTTCTTCCAGCGAGGTCTCACCTCCTAGAGGTTCCACAACTTTCCAAAGTGGCAGCATTGGCTAGGGACCAACTGTAATACATGAGCCTGTGAGGGACTTTTCACAATCAAATTGTATCACCCTGCAATCTTGCCTTTGTTCTCTAGACATGCCAGAGGACACCCTGACCTCCATATGTGTTGATGACTGCAATTCTAAGTCTTATCTACTCCAAAATAAAACATTTAGCTTGGAGACTCATCTCTATGTAGCTTTGCCAAAGTTCTGGGATGTTTGTTACACAGCACGAACTAGTATCAGGCAAGCATCCCTGGTAGTCCTCTAGGCTGGGCAAGTGGAGATCATGAGAATCTGGAACCACAGAGATCACATTTAAGTGGGCAGCTACACCCACTCTCCTCACCACAGACCATCAGGCTCCTTCTTCCAGGAGCATCCTACTCCTGCCTTCTAGATGAAACTCAGAAGAGAGCTCCTTGGCCATCAACCACAGGCCCCACTTTTGCCCAATATAAGTCCCTTAGGTGAAGGAGCAAACACATTTTAGTTCATGGACCTACTGGCAGATCAAAGTAAGCATGTTCTGATAGTGACTGACAGACCACAAATTAACATTGAAATTCAAGGCTGAGCACAATGATGACGTGGAAAGCAAGTTCTTTAGAGCTACCTTTAGACTAGATCTCAACGTCTCTCAAGTGCTACGTAGAGATACCTCCACAACAGTTTATGTCCCAGGTTGTAAGCAATTCTCAACTAGCAACTGAGCCTTAAAGGAAATGTCTAAGACATCAGGGTTGGTCAGTATGGGGACAACAAAGAAGAAAACCCAGTTCTGTCCTTCCCAGCAAGGACACAAGTCACAGGGAAATAAGGAGCTGAAGCAGAAGTTCTAAGTGAAGAATGCATTTATAAAGAACAATTCTATTGTGATTACAGTCAAAANCCTCATTCCACCCTTAGGTAAGAACATGCAAACATGCAGGCTTTAGCTGAGGGTTATCTAATAAATAAATCCTGTACTGCAATGATCTAGTCTCCCTCCCTCCCTCCCAGGATACCCTGAAGGCTGTATGTGCCCTGAAATCAGAGGATGCCAACAGGGCCACAGGGAAATCAGAGCTTTGTAGTATCATCTGGGTGGAACAACTGAGGCCAAGGGAACAGGGAATTGATGGAGAGCCATTCATCAGAACAGAGCGAATGCCACATAGTCTAGGAAGGGAAAGCCCTATGTGTGGACCAGGGCTACCCAGCAGGACTTCAGTGATGCTGACANTGGAGTCTAGAGACACCCTGGCCATCCACTGAGCTCTGGACATGGGGCCTATGCAATACACTAAATTTATGTTTAGTTTAATTTAAAATCATTTCAATTCTGGGCAGGCAGTTTTAAAACATAGCACTCTAAGTCAATTACCACCTCTCCTTTTGGGTTGTTTTTGTTGTTGTTTGCACAAATGAGAACACAGGGACACCCCTGCAAGCTTATACCTCTGTCCCTCTGACACAGCCAATGGCTGAGTACTGCTGAGTCATGGCCAACTATAATGGCTCGATCTTCAAGTGTTAATTCACATCCAGGCAATTTTCTTTCCCGTTTACTTTACTGGATAGTTAAGATGAAATAAAGGGTAAAAACATGATACTTGTTTTCCATGTGGCAGCCAGAGATTTTTAGTGATAAGCCCCCAAAAACTCACAGGTACTTCTAGCTCCATCAACACAGAGATAACAAAAACTATTTAGAAACATTAAAAAAAAAAAAAAAAGCATGGCATTCATGGGCCATTTCAGAGTGTTCTCTGAAGAGTGTGCACAATTAAGACAACAACAGCTTGTGATCCAAGGTGAAAGACTGTTCCAGAACAATGACAACAACAAAAATGTCAGTTGAAACCATAATTACCAGCTGCCAACTTGTGGGTGGATGAAAATATTTACCCTTTTCCATTATCTTCAGATGGCAACNAAAACCTGCCCTGGCCAGCCAAGAGTCTTTACAGCAGGGAGAAGGAAAGGCAAGGTGCCCGGCAAGGATCCCTAGGCACTTTAGAGTCCTGGACATTCATAAGCTGCCCCAAAGGCATCATTTGATGTGGCAGACACATGAGAAATTCACCAAGGAAACAGCCCGTTTCCCAACATTCAAATTTATCCATAATCTGGTGCCCAATTTCCAATCCAATTTTATTTTAGCCGCTGCTCAATCTGTATTCCACTACTGGAATACATCTTAGATGCTTCCCCATCAATGGACTAAGGATATGGCTCAATTGGTAGGGAACTTACCTCCCATGCACAAAGCCCTGGGTTTTGTCTACCTACCACACACATATTCCAGGCTATACCAGGCATGGTGGTGCGTGTCTGCAATCCTAACACTCTGCTGGAAGTNGAGACAGGAGGATCAGAGTTTCAAGACCAGCTTGGAATACATGAGACCGAGTCTTANAAAAAAAAAATTCCCATTCAAAGCAGGCACCCTATAAAAGAATATAAATTGTCTTTAGAAGACAATCTGACAATAGAAAAGTTGTCTTTCAAAATATAGTCAATTAAGGACGGGGATGTGTAGCTCAGTGGTAGAGTACTTGACCAGCATGCCTGTGGCCCCAGGTTCCACCCTCTACACTAAACAAATATGAGTGACTATCCTCAAAAATGAAGAATTCATAAGATCAGGGAATAACACACCCAAAAATTGTTTTAAAAACTGAAATCCACCAAACATCAAATTAGTAAAATAATAAGCCATGGTAGAAAGGCCAGTGGTTAACAGTGCATTGATTGGGAATAAGAAGTAGGAGGCAGCTAGGGGTCATTAGAGCCACAGACATCAGCAAGAAATTACATCCTAACAGCATTAAAACAAACAAGCAGCAAACAGAAGAAAACAGGTGGGGATGGACACGAGGGCACCTGACTGTTTATCGTGACATCCCATGGTCTCAGGTCATCCCGCCCCCCACTGGCTAGGCAGTTTCCATCCCTTCTAAACCCAAGAGAATGCAGTTTTATATAAAAAAGAGTTACTTCACAGAACATCAGCCATTCTTTCCCTTTTGTTAAATTCAAGTAAAATACACACACACACACACACACACACACAAACACACACACACCAGATGTTTCATTTTGGATCATAGACTTTGTCTAGAGTTAACCTTACACCGTTATTTCTCCATTCATCTCTCTATACTGTAGAGAGGTGTGCCTAAGATAAATATTCACTGTGGTGATTTTCTGGCTGAGATTTGGGATGATATTTGACTTTTTCCTTGAAACCTTTTCCTCCAATTGATCTTTCAAAACTAAGGGCATACCACTGAAGTAAAAATAAAAGGGAAGTCACCTTTCAGAGCTGTGCTGCTTCTCCTAAAATGTTTCTCTGATCTCCCGCACTTGCTTTCACCNGTCACTTACCAGCCTCGGGCTCTCACTCGGCCGCCCCACAAGTCTTTTCACTGGCTCCTCTCTACTCTGACTGNGTCTCAGTTGTTAGAGAAATGTGACAGGCCACGTCACAAGGTGTGAGAGGCTTGTCCAATGCAGTGATGCAGAAACCACAGGTGAGTGTTGGTAAGAAAAACAGTGGGAGTTGACTCTTCTGACTGAAAGCATGAATGCAAACTGCCTCTCTGGGAATCCCAACCTCACTGCTATCACATCACAATGGTGACACACACACCACAGGCTAAGTAGACTTACGGAAAGTGAGGCAGCTAGACCACTAAGACGCCTTGCTGCTGTCATTTCCATTTCTGTCTTCCCTTGTCCCTCCCTGCCTCCTTCTCCCTCATAACTTTTTTAAAAATAAACAACTCCTATTAGAAGAGGGTGGGTGTGGGTAATTGGAGGGAAGGGGGAGGAGTTCTAAGAGCACAGTAGTCTGTCTGTCCCTACTCTTGAACTGGACATAGCTTTCTCTGCNGTAGAAGCCCAGGATACATTCCAGTCATAGCACACTTATCAGTCCCCTGCACCATCATTGGTTGCCTGCGTTACACTGTTCCACGGATAAAGTCATCAGTTTGCTTTTCATGTATCCAACCCCACCCCTGGTTGCCAGCTCCCCTGAACTCTTCAGGAGTATCAGGACAAATGTTGTAGAAACTTTCCAATGCATTACATTGACAATTGTCAGAACCAATCAGAACAGGCTTCCCAAGTAACAGATCAAAACCAACAGGAAGGCTAGGTGTCATGGCACATGCCCATAATCCCAGCACTCATGAGGAGGGAGCAGGAGGACTGCCATGAGTGAAAGACCATTCCTGGCTATACAGGGAACACCAGACAGCCTGGGCTACAGAGTGACACCGTGTCTCAAAAACACAAATAAAACCCTCCAAAACAAAACCAAGTATTTAAAACCTAGAAATTATTTTACAAGTGTTATGTGCATATACCCAGAGTTAGATCAGTTTGGTGGCAACTCCTAATTTAAGTTCTTAGTGAGACATAGACACAGTCAGCTTCAATAAAATGTACTATTACAAATGACCCAGCCTAAAAACAACAGTCCCCAAAGAACAAGAAACCAGACTCCATACTCAAAAACAGAGGTATTACCCTGCATTGTGATGATTTAAAATGTACCCTGCTAACTGCCAGTANTGGAGGGCTTTGGGTGAGTGGGGTGTCCTGCTAACTACCAGTACTGAAGGGCTTTGGACTGAGAAGGTAATAAACAAGACCCCAGGGGCACCTTTGGGGGCTGCTGCTCCTACCCACCCTCTTGAAGACACCGTGTAGCCCATCTTGACACACTAAAGGTTCCGAGAAACCTACAGGAAAAACAGCAACAATAATTACAAAACACAAACTGCTAATTTGGATGAACTCATTCCTAAGCTATTTTGATGGGAATGTCTTTCTAAAAATGTGTTGCTCTGATTGGTTGATAAATAAAGCTGTTTGGCCAATGGTGAGGCAGAATAAGGTTAGGTGGGACATTCGAACTAGGGGAAGAGAAGCAGAGAGCAGAGCTGNCCAGACGCCATTCTGCCACCNANAAAGCAACATGTAACGGCACACAGGTAAAGCCACGTGGAACACGTGGCGACATAGNTTTATAAAATGGGTTAATTTAAGATGTAAGAGCTAGCTAGCGAGAAGCCTGCCAGGGCCATAGTTTAAAAATGATATAAGCCTCTGTGTGTTTATCTGGGTCTAAGTGGGCCTTGGGAGCCGGGCGGGGGAACCGGACAAACTTTCGTCTACACTATTTGATAATACAATCTGCTCTTTCAGGTAGCACCCATTTCTCAACATGCCTTCAGCCTGACAGTTCTGTCTTGCTTTCAAATGCAATTATCCTGAGTCCACAAGACAACTTGGTCCCTATAAAGGTAGGTGGTTTGCCTATGATGGCTGTAATGGCTTAANAAGCAGAGGCAGCATTGCTTCGTCATGAGTCAGGCTCACCTCAGCCAGTAATAACTCTGGGGTAATCTTTGTCCTTTGTTTCATGTCTAGACTCTGGAGGTATGGAGAATCAAGGAAAACCATGACCATTGCATGAGGTCTATCAGCAGTGTTTGGAGATGGGGCATGCTTCCCCTGAGCATCCATCCGTCTCTCACATCCTTGTCCCTATCCAACCTCCTGACTTCCCATTTTCCCGTTTATTTTAAAGTTTAATACTAAGAACCAATCCTTTCTAGTTGTCCCAAATTGCCTTAAAAAGGACATATNTGGATGTCATAAATGCAACACCATTTGGGGACAGTTGTGCCACTCAAGGAAGCTAAAAATGTAAGTCGGATGGAAAATTATCCTACAAAATCTTGTGAAAAATATTCTTGTACTTAAACATTCATATACATGTTAGTGGACTTACTTAGAATATGTATAAGCAATCAGCATTATATTTCGTCAAGGAAGTAAGAAAATAGGATCAACATTTGGGATTCATTTAAGAAATGTTCACTGAGCAAGCACTTACCATAGGCTGAGCAAGGTGCGATGGTTAACCAATCCTGATTCTCAGCTTAGTAGGCTTAGAGCCACCTCAGGAGACAGACCTCTGGATGTGCCAACCTGGGTGTTTCCAGAGAGATTTACCTGAGGTGGGAGGACCTACTGTGGTGGGCAGTGTCATTCTTCATCCCAGACTGAATAAAAGGGAACATAAATGGAGCACCAGCATGTGTCTCTTTCTGTTTCCCAACTGAAAATGTGATGTGAGCAGCTGCCTCATGTCCCTGCCATCACGCCTTCTCTGCCATGACAGACTGCGCCCTCAAGCCGTGAGCCAAAATAAACACATCTTCAAGCGTCTCTGTCAGACACTTTGTCACAGGAATGAGACAAATAACTAATCCACTCAGTTTCAGGCACTACTGACAAACTAACACCACATCGCAGGAGAGGTGCAGATTCCTTAAGACCTAGTCATACCTTGGAGAAATCGGCTTCTCCGTGGAAAAAGGCTGGTGTTGTGCAAGAATTCAGAACTGTATAACAAGGTACAAGGAAAGTTTATCTATGAGAAGGGGATGGAAGAGGCAGCAGACACATGTTTTGTGCCTAGCATGTCTGGGCACCATGCTAGATGCTCTCCTGTAATGTTTAGTTGCCAGCATTATCCTTTGACCTGCACTTACACTNTGTTTTAAGCTTAAGGACCCAAATGGTCAAACTTTCAGAATACATCCAACTCTGTCTAAATCCATACCATTTACAGAATAATGAGGTCGGATCTGAAAGTGAATTTATGTTCACTTCAAAGTGACAGTACTAGTATGACTCACAGAGACAGAAAAAGAAAAAAGCCTCAAAGCATGTGGGGTTGAAGAGTGGACATCAATATCACATCAAAAAGTAGCCCTTCCCAAATTTCAAGGGCTCACAATTCTGATTTTGATGTTACTACAAAGCTGCTGGAACCAGTACTGAGTGTTGATGTAAGGTAGTATATATAGATCAATAAGACTGACAAACCATCACATTTATGGCCCACCTATTCTTTTGTTGTTGTTGTTGTTGTTTTTGAGACAGGGTTTCTCTGTGTAAAGTTATCTGGAACTTACTCTGTAGACCAGGCTGGCCTCGAACTCACAGAGATCCACCTGCCTCTGGAGTGCTGGAATTAAAGGTGTGTGCCGCCACCACCTGGTCAGCCATTCTTTTATTATGAAGAAAAGAGGTTTGTTATGATGCCTGGCTGTAGAAGTACAAGGCAGAGGCCCACCACTGGTGGTGACTTTCTTGATAGCCTAGAGGTGAAACACAGGGCAAGAGATGAGAGAGTACATATGCATGTCTAGGGTCAATTAATTTTTGTCAGAAATATCAAGACAATTCAACAAATGATAGCTGGACATTGTAAAATCTACAGACAGAAGGATNAAGTTAAATGTAGTTAAAACACTATAATATCATATTAAAAATTAACTTAAAATGGACGAAAGACTTACAACTAAGAGCTGAAACTGTAAGACACTTCCTGACCTTGGATGATGTCTTAGTCACTGCTCTATTGCTGTGAAGAGACACCATTGCCAAGGCAACTCTTATGAAAGAAGGCATTAAAGTGGGGGCTTGCTTACAGTTTCAGAGGTTTAATCCATTATCATCATGGCAGAGAGCATGGCGGCTGCAGGCAGGCACTGGAGCAGTAGCTGAGAGCTACATCCTGATCCATAGTAGAAAAATCCTAAGCTTGGCATGGGCTTTTAAAACCTCAAAGCCTACCCCCAGTGATGCACTTCCGCCAACGAGGCCACACCTCCTAATCCTTTTAATCTTTTCAAATAGTGCCACACCCTGGTGACTAAGCATTCATATCTATGAGTCTTTGAGGCCTCATGAGGTGAGGTCTTCTTCATTGGGATACTTAAGCACAAGCAACAAATGGGGAGATAATAAATTAGATTCCATCAAATTAAAGACCTCAGTCTTCAAAAGATAACATCAAGAAGGTGAGTCTAATTGAAGACTGGGGAATTTGTAGCTCATGTGTTGATAAAGTTCAGGTATCCAGAATTTATTAAGATAAGCCATGTTTACAACTCAGCAGTGTAATTGCAACTTTGAAAACTGGGAAATAACTACAGTAGATTTTTTTCTCCAAAGAAGATACAAATTGTATAGACTCACAAGTAAATGTTCAGCATTATTAACCATAAGGAATATAATTCCAAACCACAAAGATATAGTGTCTAATGCACTCTAAAGTGGCTATAATTTAAATTTTTAGCATTTAACAGACAATAACAAGTGTTATGGAGGATAGATAGGAGTGTGGTTGATATACTGTGCACCCTAATAAAGCTTTCCTGGGGATCAGAGAACAGAACAGCCACTAGATTAGACATAGAGGCCAGACAGTGGTGGCACACACCTTTAATACTATCACTCAGGAGGCAGAGACCCATTTGGATCTCTGTGAGTTCAAGGCCACACTGAGAACAGAGCCAGGAGTGATGGCACACACCTTTAATCCCAGCTCTTGAGATCTCATGTCTTTGCTTGGGAAAGGACACATGCCTGTAATCCCAGGAAGTGATAGCAGGAAGCAGAAAGGTATATAAGGCATGAGGTCCAGGAACTAGAAGCTTTTAAGCAGTTCAACTGAGACCTTCAGGGGTGAGGACTCAGAGGCTTTCAGTCTGAGGATTCATGGGAACAGGATCAGCTGATGAGTTGGCAAGGTGAGGTTGGCTGNGGCTTGTTCTGCTTTTCTGATCTTTTAGCTTTCACCCCAATATCTGGCTCTGGGTTTTTTATAATAAGACCATTTAGCAATTCATCTTACATAGGAGAGGCTCCTGATTTCCGAGTGGGACTATAGCTTTGTAGTCCATCAAACATTGAAAATGGGGTTACACATGACCCTGCAATTCTGCTCCTAGACACATCCTCAATCACATGAAAACATGTCCACTCAAAATTTCAAACAAGAACATTCATAGCAACATAATTCACAATACCCCCAACATAGAGATTATATGTTTTTAAATCCCTTGAGAGTTTCAATAAAGTTTTGAAATATCCCACCAACATCACTTTGAAAGAGCATGCTTAACTTTAAAAAGGATGAACTAAAAATCAACACAGAAGCNTATGACTTCTGATCAGTCCGTACAAAGCCCAACATCTATACCAACTGGGAGTCCATGAAAACAAGGGATGAAATGACAACCGTCAGAGGTCAAATCAGCTTCAACACATGAGCATGCCCTATAAATGACTAGGCAACACAGTCATCCTGGGACTCTGCAACACATCTTCTCTTGAGAAGCAGCTAGTCACATGGAAACTCGGGGTTTCCATGATGTCAAAGGCTTGCTTCTGTCTTGGGAGGGACATATGCTTAGATCTCTGCAGATCTAGTTGTATGTCATCAGGGGCCCAATTAAAACCTTTAAAGAATGACTAAAAGCCAAATTTGGAAGGGATGGTAAAACGGTCTTCCCACTACGCAAACAATCGGCTGACCTCCNATCTGTACATTTGCTTCCCGTTCAGCAGCGATGCTAGTCAGCATTTAAAAAAGGGGAAAAGTTACCACTCGGTTTCTCAGAAATACCACCAAGTAGATTAAAATAGATACACAGATGCACACAGAGATTCACCCAGACCAACCCTTCACTAGCCAGATTCATGGTATAATTTAATGAACTCTGAATTCCATCATCTTCAGTCAAAACCCAAGATAAATACAGCAAGCACAGGTCATTCCATCTTTTAAGAATCAACTGTTTGAAACTACTTATAGCACAGTTTTTCTCAAAAGTCAGCTGGCTTGCAGTCACGTGCCCAGGCCAAGGCCGACCTGAGCAACTGCTGAAGCGTACTTGAAACAGAGAGATGGCTATACCTCTTTTAGGGGACAAAACACCTCAAGTTCAACTTCACACAGCTCAGAAGTGGGACTCTGGCCACAGCTTCAGGAGACAGAGAGAANACACACCCTGTCTGGTCCCAAGAACTCTAGGCTGGAGGGAAAGTGTGAGGCACAGTCCTTGCTGGAAGGCCCCCAACTCCTGGTTCAACCTAGAAAACTCCACAAGGGTCTTCACCTGCAAAGGCTCATGGCTTTGTTCTACTAGCATAGTTCTAACTTCAGCCTATCTGGAAATGAAAAGAGACAAGACTTAACTATATGGGACGTTAAACTACAACATTCTTGCAGAGGNGTAAACTGCTGGATTTCTCAAAACCTGTGATGTTGTTAGCACAGCCCTTTGTCAGCAGCATCTAGAACTGAGTGTAGTAGCTACTTTTCTCATCCCTGTGACAGAGTAGCTGATGAAGGTAACTCAGAGAAAGAGAAAGGGACAAGCAGCAGAGAGGGAGAGACAAGCAGGAGAGAGGGGTGAGTGATCTTTCTGATCTTTTTTTTTAAATCTGCTATAAGCAGGGGCTACTTACTCACAATGGGCAGGGTTGTCTTTCTGAATCAATTAAAGCAACCAAGTGAGGCTCCATGCACAGGTGGTTCTAATTGGTGGCAGACTGCCATTAAAACCTACCAAAATCGCTGATCAAATATAATATCTTCACACAAATACTCTACAATAAGTNATAAGAAGTTCCANGGTGTCACACAACAAAGTTCCCCTGTGTTAGGACAGTTCACGGCAGGCTGGATGGTGGAGTGATCAAACTCTGGTGTTCCAAAGTCAGGCTGGCCCTGGCCAGCACTGTGACCTTGAGTGTATCTGCCTCTTGGGGCCCTGATTCTCTCAACCAGAGATCACATGACTTAGTAACCAGGGTGGGTGGGAACTTACATTTTCAGGGGACACTCGGACTTTTGGAGTTTGTTTCCATGAACATGCAGGAAATAAAATGCATCCTATCTAACTCCAAGCAATGGCTGGGAGTGCAAGGCAGCAACACCAGCCTCTCCCAAGCCCCTCTCCCCCACCTCCGCTTTCCCCTCTTCCACTGCGCCACCAGCTCCGCCCCCATCCTCAGTCTGTCTTATCTGAGCCTGACCACCTGCCCCTGACTCACAGCCTTGCTGCCAACCCTAATATTTGTTCCAAATTCCCCAGCCTGGCTTCAGTTTCCAGGTCAAGGATTTTTCTGCCCACCCCTGTCTCCATCCCACCCTTGGAGTGGAAGGACTAGCAGCTCACCCACCTCGGGAGAATCATAGATTCATAGGGCTANTGTGGACTCCCAAACCAGCCTATTAGCCCAGGCCAATGCCGAANGGGAAAAACAGGGAAGCAGTAGAGGAAAACAAAGCTGGAGACCCTGAAGTGGAACCCCCACCTCACGTGGGGCATAGGAGATGGGAAGGACTAAGCAAACCTTCATCACTCCACTCACTGTGGAGAAGGTGACCAGGTGACCCAGGTGTTCCCTGAGCTCTCCTGGCAGGGCAGGAGGCAGAGCTGCCCCAGTCCATGGTGTCCAGGACAGTTTTCTCCCCTAGCCTCTCTCCTAGCAGGCCCTGATGATTGCTGAACTGAGTGACAGGTGGAACCCGAGGGGTCGCTATTACAACCCAAGTGTGGAGAAAGGAGGGACAGGCAGTGGCAGAGAGGGAGGCACGCGGAGAGGGACAGATGGAAAAGAAGACAGATGAGAGGCTCAAAGAACCATAGCCAGGGGGCTGGAGAGATGGTTCAGAGGTTAAGAGCACTGACTGTTCTTCCAGAGGTCCTGAGTTCAATTCCCATCTGTAATGAGATCTGGTGCCCTCTTCTGTATACATAATAAATCAATAAAAAAAAAAAAAGAATGAGCTTTAAATGCTCATTCTTAAAAATAAAAAATAAATAAATAAAAAAGAACCATAGTCAGACAGACAGACTGACATACTGGCACATGCGTGTGTGTGTGTGTGTGTGTGTGTGTGTGTGTGTGTGTGTGTGTGTGTACTTGCATGTGTGTGAGCCTACATGAAGAAGCAATGAGAAAGACAGAGACAGACAAAGCAGCAAAAACAGAAAGAGAAACTGGGCCACCCAAGGGTGGGAGAGTGGTCTGGTGGCGGGGGGAGTTCTAGTCTTCTTGCCTGGGGGAGGGGGTCAGAAGTGAGGGCCCCCCTGTCATAGCCAGGCCCCGTACTGCTTACCTGGCAAGGCTGCTTAGCCATCAATATCAAGAGTTNATAAAAACAGCCTTATCTTTGACTCAGTATTTGCAATAGAAGAAAAAGTGTATATCCAAACTCAATGAGCAGAGGCAGAAGGCAAGTTAAAGACAGACCAGACTACATTAATTCATACAGCAAATAATGCAACCTCTAAAATAAATGCTTATAGCTAAGAACAAGACATTAAAAATATAAAAATGTCTCCTGCGCTGTTTTTTCCCATTTCTCTTTAGTAGCACCTGGATTGCACGGAACTATGAAAAACACATNTGCTTATTAGTTTCGGGTATTCTGGGAAGAGGGAACATCAGATTGGCCTGTAAGCAAGTCTATGGAGCATTTTTTAAATTAATGATTGATGTGGGAGGGCCCAGGACACTGTGGGCGGTGCCACATCAGGGCACGTGATCCTGGGGTGTATAATCAAGCAAGGTGTGCAAGCCATAGGGAGCAAGCCATGAAGAGTAAGCCAGTGTGCAGTGCCTCTGCGTCAGTTCCTACTTTTGCTTCCCTGGATGATGGACTGTGGTCTGGAAGTGTAGGGTGAATACCCCCCCATACACACATTGCATTTGATGATGGTGTTTTATTACAGAGGTAGAAAGCAAACCACGAACATCAAAAATAAAGGAAACGAGAACATCCAAAGACATGAAAGGAGGATACAGCCCACTTCTCCCCTTGCTTATTGCCTGCATTTTCAATATTTGTCTAACAGCTTATTCATTTGGTATTTATGACCAAACATGTAAAAATAAAATGAAGGGGGAAAACTGTGAAAATGTATCCCCTATATGGTCCTGTTTTGGGGGTGGGAGTAGGGATGCTGGAGATTTAATCCAAGGTCTCAAGCACGCCAAACACACCCTCTACCACTGAGTGATGTTTGGGTCTCATATAGCCTAGGATGCATTGAGCTTGCAGTGTAAAGGAGGATGACCTTGAACTGGTGGTCCTTCTGCCTCCACCTCCCAAGGGCTGGGATTACATGCATGGACCTCCGACCTTGATTCCCATACACATCTGTATTTGCTTTTATGAAGTTGGGATTTTCCTGGTACCAGGATGGGTTTATACACAGAATTACTGACTCCGGGAACAGCAATCACTCAGTGGAAATTCTTTCTTCCCCCATTGTCATGGTGACATTATTTAGTAAACATTTCTTCCATACCTGCACACTATGTATAGGACTAAGTTTACTCTCTGCTGGGTAACATTTCACTTTTGGGGGAATTAATTCCATTTTTAAATGTTTTGTTAAAGTCAATTATCTCCAACCTAATCGGCCCTCCTGAGGCCCAGATGAGCCGCTGGCCAACCGGACCATGGCCCGGAGGCCCTGAGATGCTGCAGGCTCCCATCCTCCTGAGCTCTGGAGGCATGGAGCTGCTCACACTGCTGTCCTGGAATGAGTGTGTCCTGCTCGATTGTTCTCCTGCTATGAGCACTCATGTGTGAGCACTGAGGAGCAGGCCCATGGTTCTGCCCCTTATAATCTGAGGAACAATGCAACTATGCATATATTTGACATTAAAAAAGTAAGTGAGGCTTACTAAGGGGCGTGACCACAGCGTTAGGCATTTTAAATACCGCACTAGGACTAGAGGGGGTGGGGTGGGGAATGGCTCAGTGTGCAAAGGCACTTGTCATGCAAACCTTGAGTACCTGAGTTAGCTCAGATCTGCAGAACCCAGCAGGACACAGTAGCACATGTCTGTAATTCCAGTGCTCCTAAGACATAATGGGAGGCAGAGACAGGCGAATCACTGGAAGCTCATGTGGCCAGCTAGCCTGCCATGCACAGCAGTGAACAAGAGGCTGTGTGTCAACNAGATGAAGGGAAGGACTGACACTCAGAGGTGTCCTCCCAGTGTGCTATGGCACATGGACACACACGCACACAGAGTGGGGGTATATTTTTATTTTTAAATCCTATTGCATGCACACAGTGTTAGAGTGAAAGGAGCCACAACTGAGACAGAAATCCTTCTGGTATGGTCTTCACTGAGCCACGGCCACAGTAAGAGAGACTCCTCTCTGTGAGCCCTTGACACAAATCCCAGGAGCCCTGTGCAGTGCAGGCCATAAAGTTCTGAGCCAACATGGATGTGCATACCTGACTTGGTTATTTATTGTCCAATCCTTGGAGCACTGAGGATCATGTCTACCTGTTTTAATGCAGGCTGGTGCCTTTTCTAGAAGAGAAGAAATACCCCAATTCCAGCCTAAACACCCAAAGACTGGAAGAAGTATTCCCACCCTCTTGCTGGCCCTCTCATTTAATGGTAAAATTCACCTTCCTTTCAGTGGCCAGTGGGCAGGCCTGAGAGGGGAGAGCAATAAGAATAGCTTTCCTTCCAAGTTAAACCAAGGAGAAAAAATCCTTCAGGAACAATCCCAGCTGCTAGGGCTTAAAATGTGNCTGGCATTTCCTGCTCTGGCTGGCACATTTCAATGCCAGTCTCTTTCTCTAGCGACAGCAAACAGAGTCATGGGTCTGTTAGAGATGAAAACCGGAAGTGAGACGGGTCTTCCTAACAGTGTGACTGAGCAGGCTTTCTTCTTCAGATTTTAATGTTGGTAGCGTTAAGGGAGGGACAGCTTCACAGCTACACTTCCTTGGCTACTGTTTCACTATTTTTGCAGGCTTTCTTCTTGGTGTTTTAATGTTGGTAGAGTTAAGAGAGGGGCTGGCTTCACATCTACACTTCCATGGCCACTGTTTTACCCATTTTTGAGCATGGGAAAAGATGACTTAAACAGATACTTTGGTTTTCACAACTTACTTTTGAGGCAANGTGGTTTACCTGAGGCTAAAAAGGCAAAGATTATTGCTTCATTCAAATGGTCCTTGAAAAACNAGAGGGAAGCCTTGCCAGCCTTCTNTAAAGGTGTGATGAAGGCACAGGCACAACCAGNTAGCAGAGTGGGCTCCAAGAATGAGCTATGTTGCAGTAACGGGGACCAATTATTTTGTGTGTGTGTGTNTATACTTGTATGCACAGGCATGTGTCACACACACATGTGGAAGCCAGAAGAGAACATCAGGAG
>LZPO01117113.1:30059-41730 GCA_001675575.1 Neotoma lepida
CTTAGACTGAGCCATCTTCCAGGCCTTTAACAATTGCCTACTTGGTATTCTGAAATGAGGCAGCCTACAGTGAGCTGTTTGCACCCACAGGGCAGTGTTGATAAGGCAGAAGCCACTTCATGCAAAGCTCTCCNAGCTTCTGTCNGAGCATGCCAGGTCATGGCAGGCTATGCTCAGATTTCTTTCATGGACACTCATTACACCCGAGCAGCAGATGAGCTGGCTGCATGTAAGAAGCATCAATGGGCATTTTCAAGAGAAAATNCTGCTCTAGTCCTCTTTCTGAAGAGTCCAGTTCAATGGTCCAAGGATCTCCAGATGAANTTTCNCATAAGAATTTCTTAGCCAATGAAGAGCACAGCACTGAGGGCACCAACTTAGAAGAGGGTGCCCGGAACCCATCAGACACAAGTCTCCNTTCCCGTAACTACACATCTCAAACTTCACCTTCCTGCAACACTGATCCACCCACAGTGCCCAGCCCTGTTTCAGAGCCTCTGAAGCAGCTACTCTCCACCCACAAGGTGGGCACGGAACAGTGGCCCCATTCAGAGTACAGCCTAAGGTGGGGGGGTCTACCCACACCTTCTAGCACCCCTACTCGGAGCCCACCAGGCCCCCTCGCATACACTATGTTCTAGCAACTACTCTTGCTATGATAAGACATACCTTTCAAGTCTGAGAGGACAGACCTGTTGTTGGTTTTCACCTCTACACCCTGCTGCCTGGCCGGACACCTGCTGAGGAATGAGAAGTCCTCAGTACACTTCTGATTCATTTCCCGTGGAAACAGGGCATGGCCATTGTTTTCTCTTAGTTAAGCGTTGAGCAGTTATGGGCACTGATGATTATCCAATTAGCTCTTCCACGATGAGGCTGAGGTTCCAAGAGGGTCTCAGCCTCCTCAGGCACAGGATGGGGGAGNGTTCTTGGGGGGAACGATGGTCCTGTTTTCTGTATTCAGGGACTCACATGACTTCAGCCTAAGTCCTAGACATCCCTGAGAAAGCCCTGAAGCTAGGAGCTGCCAGGAAAATTGGCAGAAGGCAGATATATATATATATATTTTATCTGCAGTTTAGAGTTTTCTCAATAGCATTTTCCTAAGCTCCAGGCTTACGGGATTTACATTTTATGACTCAGAATACTAACTGTGATTGCCAACGTTCTTATTTTTAGACTTTTTAGCAGAGAATATGACAATAAATTCTACCTACTCTTTCTACAAACCCTCTTACTTCCTCCAGAGAACCAAAAAAGCACTTGGCATTTTCTGGGTGTTATTTTATTTGCATATACAGGTATATGGTAAAATTTTTGGTAACTAAAGAANTGATACCTGGAGCTCAAAGTGATTCCCACAATTGCTGCTCAAGTTGGCAAAATAGCCTAGTGGGNACAGAAATAACTTGTGTGCATGGGTGGACTGTTCAGTTTCCTCAATGTGCTGGCTCCTAGTTCTGTCTGTCTGCTCAGACAAGTGGCAAGGGGACAGCGACAGAAGGACCACAGTTTGAGACAGAAAAGGGAAGCTGAGATGAGTCAATGAGATGGCAAAAATATTTTATGCTTTGGACCAACAANGCTTTGCTCTCCAGTGACTTAGCTGCCCTCCATTCTTTTTAAAGTAACCTTTATTAAGGTATAACTTATATACAATAAAATANGCTCCTTTTAAGTGTCAGTTTGATGAGTTTGGAACAAAGATACCCGCCTACGTAACCACTGCTTCAGTCAAACAGGGAACATGTCTCATTCAAAAACTCCGTCACATTCTGTGGTGTGCTGGCAGCTCCAACCCTAGGGTGTCTGATTTCTGTTACTGCTATTACATGACTTGTTCTAGGACTCCATCTCCCTGAGATAATGCAATATGCAAAACTGGGGTCCAGCTTCTTTCTCTCAGTAAGTGTTTATATAANACATCAGTCTAATTCCTTGTATTAGTGGGTCAGTACTTTTCATCCCTCAGTAGTATTCCAGCACAATCTATCTGATCCCAGCTGAGGAACACAGGAAGTGTTTCCAGGTTTAATTAGCAACATTAACGTGCCATGAACATTTGCATAAAGGACCTTCTCGANAATAAATGCATAGGNGCAGAATTTAGGCCACTGGGTATGCTCGACTTTACAAACGGCAGCCTGCTTTCCAAAATGGCTGCACCTTTTTATGCTCCCATCACCGAGGCCAACACTTGGGATGACAGGCTTCAACTTANTCATGTGGATGGATATGTAAATGAATTTCCCCGAGTTTAATCTGNGAAATTTAAAAGTTCGAAGTATAAAATCTGTTTTGTTCACCCTCATGAAGAAAGCATCATCCTTGGGGAACTTGGGCAAATGAGGTATAATGAAGAACAATGGATCAGGACCTAGGGGCGTGAATGTCACCAGCAACTTTGTCACTAAACAGTTCTTCCCAGATGTCAGAAAAACAAAATAGCTCATCTCATTTATTTTCCCTATTAATAAAATAATTAACTAGGGAGCCAGCTAGGTGGCTTAGTGGGGGAAAGTGCCTGGTACCAAGCCTGATGACCTGAGTTAGATTCTCCAAAACCCACGTGGTTAAAGAAGGAAACGGAGTCTCACAGTTGTCCCCTGACCTCCACATGCATATCCTGGCAGAAGATATCCCCCCCATCAATAAACAAATGTAAACTAAGTAAGATGGGCCAAATGATGCTGAAGTTCTTGTTATAAATCAGCTGGAAGCACCACAGTCCCTTCACAGTTCAGCATTATTTTGCATAGCTCCCCACTGTTTTCAAAGAAAGTTCGCACACACCGTAGTCAATGAGGAAGGACTAACTCCCACTATACATGTGTACAGACTAAGAATTTATCCAGAAAAGAAGCTTCCTCTGATGTCCGGCTCCCCCTCTGCCTGGTGCTTCAAGCCGCATTGCTGACCCCTGACTGTTAATGCCTTCCCTCTTGTGGTCATCTGAACTTAATTTCAAATTACACCTACTTCTAAATCCCCTTCAGAGTCAAAAAGCATCAGAAAGCACCTTCCAGCCCTTCACACTTTCCTTCCNGAGCCACAACCACACAGAACGACCCCTGTGTCAGCCTTCTTCTCTGCTGTGTGTCTCTGTAGATGGAGCAACCCTAAAATGTNCAGTGTAAGAAACCAAGCAAATGCCAGACGTTACCCTCGTCTCTTGGTTCCCATATGGAAAGGTGAGGGTAACGGAGAAGGCATTGCTGAGGAGAAGGGTCAGGAGCCATGCATTCTTTACAAAGGGACAGGATAAGTGGTGGCCAGAGGTGGGAGCAAGTGTGTGGCAGAACACCAAAGGAAATGAGGGTTTGTTTTTTTTTTGTTTGTTTGTTTTTTAGTTCCAAAGAAGTACGTACTAAAGAAAAAAAAAATGTAACTAAAACATCTGGTGTTTGGGGATAGTGGAGAAGAAACCTTGACATTCTTTATCTTCAATTCCTGTCCAAACAAACAAATTATATATTGCCTATCCAAGATTCAGATTTCACTTAACAAAGGTTCCCCATATCTCATTCTAAAGATAGCTCACAATATGCCAGCGGAAACTGAATAAGCCTTTTATCACTGACAGCAAAAAGACATGGGCTTCAGTGGGAGGTCTACTTCCCATGAATGGGGAAGCTCACTTGCTGCTAAAAGATTATGTATTAAAAAGAAATATGCATACATTTCCGGGGGCCTTTACACAAGGAAAACTAGAAAATAATCTACCTGCTGCCAACCCAGGTGACCTTTAACCTTTCTTAGATCACTAACTTCTTGAAGATCCAGTGAAAGTCAGGGTCGACTGTTTCCAGGAAAGTGATCATTAAGTCGGGTCCCCTGAAGGTCCGGTGATGTCTCTAGGGTTTAAAAGACCTGGATGTGTATATTTACTCTGAAATGTCATCTCTCTGTGCTGCNNAGACTGTCCTTAAATGCATAATCCTCCTGCTTCAGTCTCCCTGTAGCTAGGACGGACTACAGGCCTGTGCCACTCTGCCAATCTCGGGACCTAGGTTTAAATGAAGGACCCCTTGGTTAACTAAATTCACCAATGAGATTTCACTGACCATATTTCAAACATAACCAGTATCTGGAAACAAAAGAAACTTCCCTCCAGTCCAAATGCCAAATTCAAGGATATGGAGATGTCTTTTTTTTTTTTAAATTCCAAAAAGTACTTAACATTCATTCTCTCAGGAAGTACATGTTCAGAGACAGAAAAGGAGCTGTGGGAAGTCAGACTGCCCCTTCACTTCAGGGTGAGCTGACTCATCTGCAGTCACTGGGTATGTGCTATTGGAGTCTCCATTTCTAGAATAGGCCTGTTCTGAAACGGGCATTCGCTGTGGGACACCACAGGAGGAAAGTGTCTGGCTTGAAAAATGTACAAGAACAGATTGTAAAGTATGACTACATTTGAAAAAAAATCAGAATGGAAGGTGAAAGGGAGAATTTGAGAATCTGGGATGTGAGGCAGGTGTCTATTTATGTTCTACAGACTAATAGCCTCTAATATGTCTGGGTCTCAATCCCTCGACCCACAGAAGTTTACCTTACATGGAGAAAGGGACTTGGCAGGCAGGCNTGGTGACGCTAAAGCCCTGGGGGTGCGAAGGTTTTCCCAGACTATCCAGCTGGGCCCGACTTAATGAAAAGAGCCCTTTGTGGGGAAACGGGACGAGCATTAGACAATGTAGTGGCTGAAGCAGAGGTACAAAAGTTGGAGTGAGATGAGGCCATTAGTCAAGAATAGCAGCAGCTTCCCCAAGATGGAGAGAACAGGAGGTGTGGTCCCCATCAGAACCTACTACGGAAGACATCGTCTTGCCAGAGCCTGACTTCCAGAGCTATAGAAGAACAGTGCTGTGGGGTTGATCCGTTAGAGCACCAGCAGGAAATGTATACATTGCCTACATTTCAAGGTGGTAAGTGAAGAAAAGTGTGAGACAACATAGACAAAAGTAACTTCTGCTAAACAGCAGATACTCCCATCAGCCAGGCNGAGTGGCACTCCTGTAATCCCAATGCTCGGGATGATGAGGCAGGTGGATGGCAAAGGCCAGCTTGGCCTACACAGTAAAACCTTGTCTTAAAAAGAAATTTGGCCGGGCGGTGGTGGCGCACGCCTTTAATCCCAGCCCTCGGGAGGCAGAGGCAGGTGGATCTCTGTGAGTTCGAGGCCAGCCTGAACTACAGAGTGAGTTCCAGGAAAAGTGCCAAAGCTACACAGAGAAACCCTGTCTTGAAAAACCAAAAAAAAGAAATTTATTGCCATCAGTGAGCCTACAATAACTCTGAGTCTGAGCCAGCTGCACGTGGAGAACTACAGGGTGTGGTGATATTTTATTTGTGCTCTAACAAATAAAGTTTGCCTGGGGATCAGAGGACAAAGCCAGCCACTATATTAGACACAAAGGTCAGGCAGTGGTGGCACATACCTTTAATCCTANCATTCAGGAGGCAGAGATTCATTTGGATCTCTGTGAGTTCAAGGCCACACTGGGAACAGAGCCAGGCGTGGTGACACACGCCTTTAATCTCAGTACTAATTAACCATAGAGGTCTGAAGGTCTGTACAGACAGACAGGAAGTGATAGAGCTGGGCGGAAAGAGAAAAGTGATGTAGCTGNGCAGAGAGAGGAAGTAAGATGGCAGGGACAGAAAGGTATATAGGTGTGAGTATNNAGGAAGTAGGTCTCTCTTGGGCTGAGGATTTCCTAGGGTAAGAACTTGTGGCTGGCTTTGTTCTATTCCTCTGATCTCTCAGCCTTCACTCTAATATCTGGCTCCAGGTTTTTTATTAATGAGACCATTTAGCAATTCGTGTTACAACAGGGCTTAATGAAGATACTCTGGGAATTAGAAATCCTACATTTGCTCGTCATTTCTCCATATAAAGTGATGTGTCACCTCACCAGGCAAACAAGACCGTAGGAGAAAGTTTCTCCGGGTCCTGCCAGGCCCCAGGTTCCCACAGCCACTTATAAAATAATTACTCAGAGGCTTATATTAATTATAACTGTTTGGCCATTAGCTCAGGCTTATTACTGACTAGCTCTTAGACGTAAACTCAGCCCATTTCTATTAATCTATATGCCGCCACGTGTTCTGTGGCTTTACCTGCGTCCTATTACATAAACATGTTGCCCCTTGGACAGCTGGCTGGCATCTCTTGACTCAGCCTTCCTCTCCCCAGAATTCTCCTTGTCTGCTTATCCTGCCTATATATACTTCCTGCCTGGCTACTGACCAATCAGCATTTTATTTATCAACCAATCAGAACATCACATATTCACACATACAGAAAGACATCCCCATCACATGACCTGTTGGTCTCAGTGAATAATCAGTAAAACAAAACATTTAGAGCAAATGAACCATAATGCCTCTGAACAATGCCAGCCATCTTCCTCTACAGTTTAGGGCTAAGCTGTGGTTTGGTTGGTGTCCTCATCAACCAATGTCTCCTCTCAGGTCATAATGCTACTGTGTAAGACTGGGCACAATGTCCCCAATTTAATGCTCTGGCCATCAAGCTTAATGAGATTTTCATCATTGCCTCTACGATGGGACTTGAAGGCAGGCCATCTTCTCATCACTGATACTATGCTGCTTTCCTGTCAAGGCCACACTGTAGACCACGGCCCTGAGGTAGGCTTGAATGCATGAGTGAGCAAACACCACCAACACATATGAGGACCATGAATATGCAAAGGAAAACAAAAAGAGAAAAGGGTGCTGGGGTCTCGATGCCTATGTTCCCCTAACTTTCATAAGGTAAAATCTTATCACCAATCTGATGNCAATGGGAGACGGGTAAAGAATCAATTTGGTTAGGAGGGCAAAGCTCTTAAGAATGAGATCAATACCCTCCAAAAGGGGGCTCCAGAGTGCCGCCTGCCCCTTCCACCCCACAAGGACGCTTCAAGATGGTGCCACCTATGAATCAAGAAACACGCTCTCTAGAGATGCCAATCTGGCTGGCACTTGGATCTTAGGCTTTCTAGTCTTTGGAACAATGAGAAGTAAACTTGTGTTCGCTTTAAGCTCTGCAGTTTGTGGTATTTTGTTATAACGGCCCAATTGACAAGCTGCCTTATACAAAAAGCATTTGAGATGCCACACACACGGCAAGAATGGCATTTCTGACATTGCTTTTCAAAACAAAAGAAAAATTTCAAACTCAAAGCGGCCCCAGCAGGCAGACAGCCCACTGTTCTAAGGTGAGATGTCTTCCCTTCACTTTCAAATTCCACACGGGACCAATGATGCTGCAGCAACTCCAGGCTTCACGGTTCACGGGAGGAGAATGGACAAGCTGCTGCCCAAAATAGTTTAATAAGGCCAGCAATGATTCACAGAATGAAAACAGGCCGAGCCAACAGATGCCTGCAAAGTGCAGACCAGCTGAGAGGGAGGCTCATGACACAAGGTTAAAATGGAGACTCAAGAGGGCAGGAGCATTCGGTTACAGACCATGAGGACTACCAAATATTCTGACAACAAGTCCAACAGACATTTCAGCTTCATAATTTATTAACACTATCTTGATGTCAAAAAGAACAGACCCGTGAAGGTCAAAAGCAACTACACAAGCCTTCTTAAGAATGTTTGCCTTCCCAGGGGACTCTGATTTGGTCCCCTGATTTATTCCATAATTGTATGTGTATAACATTTTCCTTAGTGTATGAATAATTGTGAAGAAGACAAAAACAAAGCTCCCAGACATCAACAAGGACAGTGGTAGGCTAGTCTTATTCCCAGAGCAGACTCACCCACAGTGTGAACACTTGGACCACTGATCATAGTTCCCATTCTGCTTCTATTCCAGAGAAAACAGGTCACTGAATAACACTGTAAGCTTTGTAGAGAAAAAAGAAATTATGGGCCAGTGAGATGGCTCAGCAGGTAAAGGTGCTTGCTACCAAGCCATGCAACCTGAGTTCAATCCCCAAACAACACATGGTAGAGGAGAAAACTGAGTCCCACAAGTTGTCCTCTGGCCTGCACATGACACACAAACACAAACAAATATGTCTACATAAGATCTTCATGAGTATTACATATGGAATAAATAGAAACCCTAAAACAATAAATAGTGGAATTGTTGGCATGACACCAGCTTGTTCTATAAATAGCCCCATGGATAAGATGAGGAAGGCAAATCCTGGAAAAAGACAAGGACAGAATGTGACAAGCTTTACAGGGTACGCACACACACAGATGTGCAATCANTTTAAAATGGAAATCTGTGAGAAAGTAGTTTTCTCAGCTGGAACCAAACTTGGGACCAGAAGTTATGGAAAATAAGGTCATCTAGGAGTGTTGTTTTTATATGAAAGTCAAATCTCACACTTCTGGCCAGACCTCATTTGAAAGACACCTGTAGCGATCATCTTAGTAGATTTTTATTTTGAAAATCACATAACTAAGCACAGCATGCTCAACACTGATCTTCCTGGCAAGTGTAAGTCTCCTTTGCTGGGTGTCGGGGAAGTAATAATCTTCTCATTATAATCCGTTTGTGTGTCTGAGTCATAGTGTTAATAACAAACAATCAAATTCCTTAGATCAAAGACAGAATCTTCTGTAAAAGAATAGACGTGAAATAGAAGTACTTGTCAACAAAATAAAACCCTTTCATCACCTGCTAGAGAAGATGCCTGCTGTGCCCAGACAGAAAACAGCTCTCATATAACACACACTTTACCAAAAACATCCCTGTCTCTTTGCCCCAACCACTGGGGAAGAGAGAGACAAAGTTCACTACAGTGTCAGGGGTGTCCAGACTGGTCTCAAAATTAAGTTGGAAATCATGAAGATCAATACCAGGAAGACTTGGCCAACTGTTCAAAGGCCTTCCTCTCTAGATAGAGAATATCAACTCAAGTTTTCCCAAAATCTCACCCGAGTGGATGCTTCCTAGTTGTTTGTCACCCTTGAAGAGCAATGTAATGGTATATGGTATGAGTTCAATTAAGTCAACTCTGTCTGTCTTCTATTCCTTGTCCATCATTTGACACTTAGACTTTTCCAAACAAGCAGGCAGAAAATCCATCAAAGACCACTTTTCTGACTCTATCCCTGGTAGACAGATTCATTTCATGCAAGGCAATGCATGCTCTTCAAAACTGTATCAAGCCATTGGAGGATAGTCACAAGGACCTTACAGTCGTCTTTTCCGTTTTAAGGTCTCTGAAAAATACAGCCAAGGTTGCTTGCGGTGGGGGAAAAAAAATAACAACANCTAAAAAAAATCTATAGAAAAGTGGCTAAATGGTTGATGGTACGTTTACACCATAGCCTGTACAATACCCATTAAAATAATAAAACAGCTATGAGAGAGTTTAAAAAAAAAAACACTGCATATTCACAAGAAGTTGTGAAAATAGTACAGAGCAAACCAGCGTACCCTTTACCCAACACATGCCAATGGCAGCATCTTATCTGGACCTGTAGCTCTAAATGGGAGATTAACATCAGGTACAACACAGCTAACTAGCGCAGTGTTCACAAGCTGTTCACTGTGTGCTTCTGAGCTTCAGAAACTCATCAGGGTCTTACATGCACTGACATGTCTAGTGTGAGTGTGCTGTGCACATTTCAGGACATTGTATAATACAGACAGACTGTGTGACTGCCGCTGCAGCGAAGACACTGTTTCATCCCCATGAAGAAACCACACAGAACCTTCTGCGCTGCTAAAAATGATCTGTCTCCTGATCTGGAGGTCGCTAGGCTATGATTAATTCCACTGTTCCCCTAACATACAACCGATTTCTGCCAACTTTATGATGAAGGGGACCTGAGCTTGTTGTTTCCCTCAAAGACGAAAAGTCCTCTTTATGAGGTTCAGTGTCTGTAAGAAATTTTCACACTGAGCCCGGATAGGGAAAGAAAACTATTCATTTAGGAACACTATTCCTCTCATAGTTTGTAAGAAATGAATGCAATCTTGCAATGCAACCTTTAATGGCCACAGTTGTATGCAATAATCTGGCAAAGAGCCTCGGGACCTCAAAATGCCCTTAACAACACTGTCCTTAACAAGGTCAAACTGCAACACGGTGAGCCAAGTTCTTATACCTCCAGTGAGAATAAAATTCTGCAGATCTGTGGGAAAGTAAACAACCAGTTCTGACCCAAATGGGACGGTGAAAAGTTCTGGAAAAAGAACCCTGGCTCTGGGATTTGAAGATTTCTGTGTAGGCTTCTGCAAGATTAAAAAAGAAAAGGTCCCGTGAAGAATAATGGCTCTAGCCCCAGATGGTGCCTTCAGGCACCGGGACCCTNGAGGAGTGCTGGAAAATGGGTGGGTAGAGGCTCAGGAAGACGTGAAGGGAAATGATTCTGGAAAACATGTTGCATGCCTTTGACATCAGCCTGCATTGACCCGCATGCTGCAAGGAAGCAGACTGGTACAAAGGTAAAAAGTGAGTTACAATGGAAAGACTAGAACAAAGGATAAATTATTGAGCTCCTAACAGCATACCCAGTGAAAGTTAAAGAGGCCTTCAGTAGGGGNGGGACCAGCATTGTAAGACATCTGTGAATAACTTTTATTTTAACTAATGACTTCATACTATACACAATCGACAACTTTGTACATTATTTTGTACAACAATTTGTACATTATTCTTCAGTTTTGTCCATAATGACACATGTAACTCTGATTGTTTCCTTTCTACAGAATTTTATTGGTGAACTACATGGCTATTGACTCACCTTCTTGCTAGACATTTAGGTTGCTTCCAGTTTTTGCTCAAACAAGGCAGCAGTGAACAAAACATACATCCTGACATATTCACACACCTGTGTGTCACTTCATGCNTCTGGAAGCAGACTGCTAGGTTTACAGTGCTACAGGCAATGAGGCATCCCCACCAGCTACTTAACTGCCACNTGGTTCTCTAAACTAGCTGGTGTAAATGATATTTTCACCAGGACAACATGAACTTCCACTTCACATATTGCCCATGCTTCCCACAGCCACACTACTTAATGTGAAAAAATCTGGGGCTATAGAATAGTATGTTTGTTGTTGCTTATGTTTCTAAGATCAAGAGATATTTCCAAAGTATATCCCATGAAATAGGCTATGGACAGTGACAGAGAAGGGAATTACAGAACCATGCTCTGCTTGGGTTAACAAGGGCAGAAGTATCTGTGAGGACATTTATTTGGCTGAAATTAACAGAGATACCCACCTAGAATGGTGGACTAAATAAACAAGAGCTTAACTGCTGCTGTGGTCTAAATGCCTGCGTCCCCCGTGTGTCCAAGTTCACGGGATGACACCTAATCACTTAGGTGTTGAGACTTCTCAGTAGTAATTAGTTCCTGAGCAGGATTAGTCCGATTTTAAAAGGACTGCCCTGCCATCCTATGCAAAAACAGAGAAAGCACCATCTGTGAAGCTTCACCACACACCAAACCTNAAACACCTTGATGGTAGACTGTTGAGCCTCTGAAATCATGAGTAAGAAACTTCTGATGTTTTGTAAACTGCCTATTTCGGGATAATTTGCTATAGCATCCTGAATTAAATCACTTGTCATACAAAAAGCCAGAGATAGACTTTCCAAAATTGACTGGTCAGGTCTGTGGACATAAAGTACCCAGCATCCTTCTAAGACCTCCATGGGGTCAAAGATAGCTTCTAAAATTCTGTCAT
>LZPO01117113.1:55622-77330 GCA_001675575.1 Neotoma lepida
AGGGGGATGTCTGTGTGAATAACCCTCATGGTTTGCAAGATAATCTTCCTATTAATTTGGTCTAAACAAACAAAAATAAGCAGGGCCACACACTTTAGACAGAGGCCTGCTGTGGATCTCCAGAATTGGGTGGGACACCCACAGCACATCCAACTGCAATGAATGAACACCGCCAGAAATCTCAAATGTTTTCATTTTTGTTCTAAGCACAAGACTCATTTCACTCTGACACAAGTAAGGATGGAGGGAGCTTTGGGATCATTGATGGCCACACTTCTTCAGGATGCGATCAAGTGTTTTATATCACAAAACAATGAAAAGGAAAGACAGGAGAGAATGTGGGGAGCCCTTCTCTGGGCTGCTTGTTCAAACTTTGAACAAGAAGCTGGGAAAGGACTGATGTCTTGGAGAGACACCTAAACCACTCAGACACTAGACTGACACACACGGTTGGTTCTACTCAGCAAGGCTATTAATGGATGAGCTAAGAGGTCCAACCTTTGGCTTTAAGGATGGGAAGTTGAAGTTCCTGAGGCTTAAGATTTAGCCAGTGTCATGTAACCACTAACCACAATAGCTGTTATCAAGTGTGGGGATATTCGGTATAGGACACTGGCAACATCAGATAGTTTAGCCTAAGTTTTCATGCCCAAACTAACTATTGTTAGCATCTTTGAAGAATAAGCTGAAATTGGATGAATGTTGTTCTTCCATGAGCCACCTCAGAACATTAAGTGCTCAAATTATTCCCCCAGTTCAGTGCAATACACGGAACAATCCTACAATGTTCTCAAGTCTGGGCATTGCATCTACATGATGGAGAATAAGGCTAGCTCACATCAGAGTTCCCTGGCCCTGACAATACACAGTCATTAGATGAAACTGTAAACACACTGACCCCTGACCCCCTTCCCTGAACTCTGGCCTTTCTAGACATCATACCTCTGGAGTACTTTCCCTTCAACATTCCAAAGACTCAGACAACCATCTGTGACTACATTCCTGAGATGCTGCCATTCTCAGCTCTGCTGGGGAGTTAGCACCTATCCTTCCAAACCAAATGACTCTTCCCCAGGAAAATGATGCTATCAGGTTCTTATTTCCATCTCTGCAGGAAAGGTTGGCTCAGAAGTTGAGTTTAAAGGTCTCCCATTAAAGCACTGAGTGTCTGCCAAACTCTTAATATTCCCCTTAAATAGACATTTACTAAGCAAGTGCTTGCTATGCCTCTCAGTATGAAAACCAAATAGATTCTCAGAAGAAAAAAAAAAAAAAAGAATTAAGCACATTAGCAAACAGCAAGCTTGCATCCTGACTAAGTGGTTCAGAGCCAAGGAATATATTCGGTGGAAGGAAGGGTGCTAGGGACTGACCCACTGCCTATTGCAGGCCCCACCACAGTACAACTACTCAATAAATGCTAAAGACAAATGCTAAGATGGATGGACTGGAGGAATGAAAGAAAACACCAAGTCACTTTAGACCAAGGCAAGGAGGCTTCGTTTAAAAAATGCCAGTACTGCCTGACAACACTTTAAACCTTCCATGACACGACCTACAGCATAGCATGGATCCAGGCTGGAGACAAAGAGCCCATTATAGAAAAGAATCTTTATGCTGATCAGTGTAAGAGCCAAGAAAGAAAAGCTGTCCCGGTGCTTCCTCAGATGCTGACCACACTCAGAGGAGGGGTGTGGGAGCAGGAAGGCTCAGATACGATGCACGAAGTTTCCCTTCACAAGACGCCTTTCTTCCACTTTCACAGTATTTATTCCACTCTGCTTCATCCAAACACCACAGGTTTCATGGGAAACAAATTAACAACAATGCTCAAATACACAATGACTCAGGTGAAGCACATTCCCAAGCCACGGGAGTCCACATACTGCTTAACAATCTGTGTATCCAAACACTCCGGTTTATCATTATTATTATTACTCAAATTAAAGTATCTTTAGACGGGAAGTTATTATTCTCTTCATCAAAAGATAGTTACCTTTTAATCCTTTCTCCATAAGGATATATGTCCCCAGGTAAGTCATCAACCAAAATAGCTCTAAAATGTCTGCATAATGATGGAGGGTTTATAGCTACTCATATGCCAAGAACTATTTACACGCCTCAAATGCACATAAACCTCCACTAGAGACACACTTAGCCTGGGCATATCAGCTGCAAAGAAATGATTTAGACAGGCAAGTACTCTCTCCACTCCCACTCTCTGAACTCAGTACTTTTGGCCAGTCCCTCAGATAGCTCAAACAAACATACTAGAGGGTGTGTTATGGTTTGAATATAAAATGTGCCCCCACTGCGTCAGAGTTTGAGCTGTTGGTCCCCAGCTTGGCGACACTATTTTAGGAAGTCAGACATCCCCTGGGATGTGGTATTGTAGGCCCCTAAGGGGTTCGGGAAGACGATTTTGAAGGTTATGCCTGCCTCTGATTCCAGGCTAGAGCTCTCCATTCCTGGTTAGAAGAAATGTGACCAAGCCACCATGGCATACTCCCACTACCACGCCTTCTTCTCCACGGTGAATACGCTGGAACAATTTAGAAATTCACATTACTGCTCTTTGAAGGTAGACTACAGAAAGGTAACTGGGGTTTGAGGAGGTAGTAAGGGTTATTAATGACTGCATAAGAAGAGAGAACAACCCTACCATGCTTGCCCTGACTTTCTATGCTTGCCCTCTGCAATGTTATGATACAGCAAGAAGGCCCTGGAAGAGTTGTAGGGGACCCAGATTTGAGTCCCAGAACTCACATGGCAGCTCACAACCACCTGTAACTCCAGTTCCAAGAGATCTGACACCTTCTTCTGGCTTCGCAGGCACCAGGCACACATATGGTGTACAGACATACATGTGGGCAAAACACTCATACATTTTTTTTTTAAAAAAAGTCATTCTGTGTCTCAAAACTGGAAGATTTTAGCAGGAACATAATGAAAAAAGTGTTCATTTTTTTTTCTACAAAGGTAGAGTCAGGCATGGTAAGCCAACATTTGATTCCAGCACTTGGGAGGCTGAGAAAGGTGGGTCTCTGTGAGTTCAAGGCCAGCCTCGTCTATATAGAGAGTTCCGAGCTAGTGGGGCTGCACAGTGAGACACTATCTCTAAATTAATAAATTATTTTTAAAAATAAGACTTGTAAGGGTGAAAGACACTTTGAAGGGTCTTTGGCAAGACCATAAGAAGCATCACATGAGTGGGCCTCACTACAAGTCCCTGCTGTGGTGCTAAGGGATGGATCTGAGGAGAGAGAGGAGGGTATGGCCACACAGCAGGTAAGGAAATGTGATCTAAAGTTCTGCAATGTGTCTTACACACAGAAAACCTTGTGGAACAGGGGTTTTGTGGACTTATATACACTGCCAGCATTTAACAATACCTGGCACATAGGCGGTTTCTAACAAGTTATTTTTAATTAGAGTACTGTTATAACTTACTCATAATTATTCTTAAAGCAGGCAGCAAATTTCCCAGCCGATGATCACTACCAATAAGGTGAAAAACTAGAATTTTCCCATGATGAGAATGTGTACTCATATTCCTGTGCCATTTGGAGATTCATGAATTTCATCAACAAAAATATACTAAGTCTTGGGATGTCACGTTAGGGACATAACGTTCGTCAACGAGACAGATGTAGTTTCTTTCTTTACAGACATTCTGTTCTAGTTAGTGTCCCTGGCTCTAGGCTGGAGCACAGGCCTTTGGAGTGGCCTTGGGGGCCTCTGCAGTTTTTATTTCCTCTACCAAATAATCAGACATTTCTGAGACATGTGATTGATCTCTTCAGATCTCTGCTTAAATGGCCCCTTAATAGAGAGCCCTTGAACCATCCTGATTAAAACTGAATATCAACTTTTGGTCCCCTATGCATCCCCAAGCTTCTCATCTTTTCTCTAAATTCCTTCATAGCATTTATTAGACCGACACACATACCTATTCATTTATAATGTGACAGTCACACACCCCTGTCATATTCCTAGGACGTATAAGGGACAGGGCACGGAATCCACGGGCATACGATAAGTATCTACAGAATGGATGTTCTTTAACCATGCAACCACAAGCTCATTTAGCAGGTCCACTGCTGGGCAGTTTCACTCAAACTAATTCCTGACCTACTGAGAAAATCCTGCACTTGTAGCTATGACACCAGGCAGTTTCCCAACTGCCTCCAACTTACCCACTGGCTTCCTCATCTGCAAACATCAGTGTAATTCCCACTTGACATTCTAGATCACTAATACGTCCATTTCTACCAAGACCAGGAGCAGCCTCTATGATAAACACTTTCTGGTCCTCCCAGGATAAGAGTGACAACATCTTATCAAAGTCAACATCTGGACATGAAGCTGGGGGTGACTCCCATTGTCACCCAGGAACCTACTTTGTAGTGTCACACACTGGGTCTCAAGACTTCAGTAAAACCTCCCTGGAAGGGAAGGACAATCAAGCCTGTCCCGGGATGATCACTGGCCCTGCCACACCCCCAGATCACCAATTTGTTTCCGTTCTTTCCAGACACAGCCACGTCTGGGCACCATACAGCATATAGGATTATTTTGTTCACATAGAATTATTTTGTTCACTAAACCATCCAGCCAATCAGACTAAACTACAGCTAAGTTTTAAAATATAACCCTTCATCATTTGTCTCCACCCTGGCTTTATTCCCCGCCTGCTCATCTGCTGTACTCATGAAAACCGAAGGATAAAACTGTAGCACCTGCTAGCTTGCCATCTCACAACCGTGATCACAGGAAGTCTCCAACACATAAGCTCCCACTGAAGGCAAGGCTCACAGAGACTTTCAGATACTCTGCCTGTCCCTGAAATCTGAACTTCCTTTGCACTTTGTGACCTTAGCATCTGTCTTTGAACTACTTACAGAGCTTCCTGACAGGAATGAAAATGCATTCTTCACTGCAGATACACTATTTTGTTTCTTTATAGGGAAAATTCTAGATTTTCTCCTTAGTTCTTCCTGCCTTCAAGCATCACTTTCTCCTCGTGGTGGTCCTCTGCTTGGCTGAAATCCCTTTAAAAGAGGTTCCCTTTGTTCTATTGCATTTCCAGTCCCTGTTTATGATCTGCTTCACCAGGGAAAGCGGTAAGCTGCTGTGCACCTCCCCTCTCCCACAATTCTGGTTGCTCATTAGTATAANTGAAATTAATTACATTCTATCCGCTTTGCCCAGTGCTGTCAGGGTCAAATACCAAGTCAGTAGACCTGCCATTAAAGCATTCTAGAAAGTTCCAGTGACTATACCTGAATAAGCTCGGTGCTTCTGAAAGAAGGGGGTAGGAGGGGTGTTATCGTTGTATTAATTTCTTGGTCTTTGCTGAGACAGGGTAGACCTGAAAAGGAAAAAAAAAATTGTCACCACTCTAAGATTTGGGGAAGAAACCCAGTTGTCCCCTTTCCCATCAATAAAGATTAGAATTCTAAGGAGACCCCCTGTCCCCATGCACACTGCAGTAAGCAAAAACCCATCGCACCTCCGACCACTTCTTAATGAATTCCAAATTTGCTGCTCGGTGATAATAAGGGGGAAACCAAGCCCTAATGCAGGCTGAAAAGCTGAGAGTGTAATGAGGTCAGCAGATACCAACCTAGAGAAAAACCTCTGAACGTTCCTATCATTTTTGCATGAGTTATTTGACCTAAACAGTGACCTAAACAGTGCTGGAGAGTTTTGCCTTTTATCCTTTAACATGTCCATGGAAAATGAAGTTACCTCTTGAACAGTCCACTTAATCTTTCAATTATAATATCGGCCACCGAATGATTTCATGAAGATTGTTTTAAAAACTGTATCTGAGATACCTTCTCTGAAAAGCAGCAAAAATTGTTGCTTCATCTGGTTATTGTGGCGAGACCAAGGGACAGAACGTGCTCTAGTGGATGTTGTAAACACTAACAGTTTAGTGGTTTGACTATCATTCAAAGTCCAAGGCAATCTCATCCATTCCTTGCAGAGATGGGTATGATTTCACTCATATGGTTCAGAACTCTACAACGGTAAAAAGACAGAGTAACATCCCCAACCCAACTCCTGACTTCCAGCCACTTCTCTCCTCTAACCAATGTCATCTGTTTTCTTTTCTTTAAAAAATTACATTTCTCCTAAATTTTAAATAAATGCCACCACACAATGCACTGTTCTACACATCCTTAGAATTGAACCACAAAGAGATGCATGAGACAGGAAAGCGTCTCAAGCAATTACGAGCGATATGGGAAGCCATTAAAGGAATGGACCACCACTTCCTCATCATTCTCCCACACTCCTTTATTCATAGTCAGGGGTAAGGCGCATTGCACAAGCTGAACTGCTGAGTCGGAAGGATGCGCATCTCCAACTTGGAAGAAGATTTCCAGATGACCCTCCAGAGAGGCCTGAAGCACATGATCCACTGCCGGCCCAGAGCAGGCTACCACTCCACACACTTAACCCACTGTCCTTTCAAAATGCAAACTCTCAGCCAACAGAAGAGTGAAAAGTTGTATCTGTGTATCTCGATTGTTTCTTCTAATGAGATGTTGAATTCTATTTTTTTAATTACATAGACTGAGCAGGTTGTATTTATGTATGTAGCAACAACTAGTGAAAGAAAAGGCCATGAATTTGAAAAGAAGTAAGAAGAGGTATNGGGAAGGGAAGAAAAGAAGGGGAGAAAGGGTGTAATTACATTATAATCTCAAAAATGAAAAGAAATTGAAAAATTAGCTTCTCAGGGTTACTGAGATGGCTCAGTGAGTGAAGTGCTTGCCATGCAAGCGTGAGGACCTGAGGTCAGATCCTCAGCACCCACACAAACACCACACAAGCATAGTGGCCTGCTTGCAACCCCAGAGATAAAGACAGGAGATCCCCACAGCACGCTGGGTACTTAGACTAGACAAGTCAGTGAGCTCTGGGTTCAAGAGACCCTGCCTCAATATATAAGGTGGAAGTGATGGAGGAAGACTCCCCTATCGATCTCTGGTCTACACACACACACACACACACACACACACACACAAACACACACACTCATAAACACACACACACTCACAAGCATCCACACACTCACAAACACATATACACACATACTCACAAACACATACATACACTCAAACATTTACATGCACACACACACACCCATACACACACTCACAAACACACACACTCACAAAAACATACACACGCACAAATACACACACATANGTATACATGAAAAAAATTAGTTTCTCTTTAAATATTAATAAAATTGAGTCTGGTAAGAGGACTCAGCAAGGNAAGCAAGCACTTGCCACACGAGCCTACTAGTCTGAATTCATCCTGATACTCACACAAAGCAGGAAGAAAGAACAGACTCCACAAAGTTCTCTGATCTTCAAACACACACACACACACACACACACACACACACTAATAACAAATAAATACATCCTTTAAAGAAAATTCATGCCACGCTCTGCCACTTTCTTCCACTAGCTCCCCCTGCACAGTAGCCACACTACAGTTGTTACTTCTTAAGTGGGGGAGGCTTCGGGGAAACTCCTTCCTTCCACTTACAAAACTGTGTGACAATCAGATGCAAAGGCATGTCAGTGCTTAGGAGATGCTCCTGTATCCTGCACTTAGGAGATGCTCCTGTATCCTGTGCCTAAGAGATGCTCCTGTATCCTGTGCTTAAGAGATGCTCCTGTATCCTTGCCTTACTCGGATGCTCAGGGCGCATTTCCTGAGCCTCGATCCAGCATCATCCTCCTGGGATGGAGACTGTCCCTTCACCTCTGTATCCTCCACCATGTCCAACATTCTCACTCTGGTATGGGGCGGAAGATTTGTAGAAAGAATGATTGTATAATTGCACATATGCCCTTTTTTTTTTAGATATTTGTTTTATTTTTGTTTGCCACATGTGTGGGGGTACATGAGGAGGCCAAAAGCGGATGTCAAATTCCTGGAGGTGGAGTTAACAGGCCTTTGGGATCCACCTGACATGGGTGCTGGGACTGGATCTCAGATCCTCTGGAAGAGCAGTAAATAATCTTAATCGCCGGGCGGTGGTGGCACACGCCTTTAATCCCAGCACTCGGGAGGCAGAGGCAGGCGGATCTATGTGAGTTCGAGGCCAGCCTGGGCTACCAAGTGAGTTCCAGGAAAGGCGCAAAGCTACACAGAGAAACACTGTCTCGAAATCTCTGTGAGTTCCAGGAAAGGCGCAAAGCTACACAGAGAAACCCTGNTTAATCACTGAGCCACCTCTCCATCCCTCATGGACATGTGTTCTTAAATGTCCCAAACATTACAAATCTAGTGATGAGAAAACTAAGATAAAGATCTAGAAACTCGTGAGCCTAGAAGTACTTACCACAACTCCATAAATACTAATAAATCTTACATTGGCTGTGACTTTAATGACAAAAAGGCATAACTGAGATTAAAATACTTTTTTAATCCACTGTACTCAGGCCCAGTAATTCTTCAAAAAGATCACCAACGTCTTTACTAAAGCAAGGTCTGACAATTTAAAAATAACAAGATATTGTTAAACAGTGACTAGATCAGCTGAAAAGAAAACAGACAGTAACAACCACGGGTGCCGGGCCATGGAAACACTCACATGCTACAGGAGGAAATGTCGGCCAGCACAACCACCTGTGACCCCTGTTGAAAGGAACATATGTGAACCTGTGGCTAACAGCTCTATTTCTAGGTGTGTGCTTGTGTGGTCACCAAAGCCATGTACAGGAAAACTCACAGCAACACTAATCAGCAACACCCCCACCCAGGGGAAAACCCTATGTATATCAGTAGTAGAATGGACACATTTTCATATAATCAGACAGTAGAATTCTAACAGCATCAAGAGTGAACAACAATGGCACACCGAGACAGAAGTGAGTCTTCCAGATCAGAATAGTCTACAGCTGATCCCATTTACATCCCTGTTGNAAGACCAAGCAAAGCTGACCCAATGGCTTTACAGCTCTGTGGGACAAGGGGTGGGGCTTCTGAAGCATGGTATTCTGTTTCTCAGGCTAGATACTGGTCACAGAGATGCAGCCAGTTTGTGAAAGCTCTTTAAGCTGGTAAGTTTTTCATGCTTTGCTGCATGGATGTTACAGTGCAATGAGAACTTTACCTAAAATCAAGGGAAATAGGCTAACCCTCTAGAAAAGAGATTATGTTCTNNTGGAAATGCCTTTCATGAATAAATGCTTTTTAAATGCTGTGGTGACTGTCACCCACTTGCAAAAACCCCATTGGCTCACACTGGTTTGACCCAGGAGCCTACTGTCAAGAGATGTCACACAAAGCAATTTTCTACTTCTAAAAAACAGCAGGAGTCACAAAGACCATTCTTTTTTATTAAGAAACAAGATGAACAAAGAAGGTGGGCTATATGGGTAAGGGTGATAGAAAAGATGAAAAGACAATACTATACTACCCTGAAAATGGTACTTTAACAACTTTTACTCTTTAGAGGTATCTTCTGTTGAACTACTCGGAAAAAAAAACAACTATTTTTTCTGGTGTAGATATATGCCTCCGCACCCAGCTTTCCCCAATATTGTTTTAAAACACTGCACAACAGACAGAGAAAGCAAGAATGTGAAACGCGGGAGTGGTAATTATTGGCAAGCGCAGGTGTCTGAACAGAAGGAAGCTAAGGGAAAAGACACACAAATCCTTCCGCCTCATTAGCTTTCTAAAAATAGTCTCAAAATACAACGGCATGGGTGCTGTATAAATGAATGAGAAATTTAATCAAAGGGATTTTTGTGAATTTTGACCACAACCCAGACGCAATTATTTTGAAGATTTCAAAAAAAAAAAAAAAAGGAAAGAAACAAAACAAAAAGACATGTTATGAACCAGGCCAGTGGGGCTTAAAATAAGCAGAGAAATTGGACAAAACAAAATCAATGTGCAGTGATAGTGNGGACAGATTTAAAAAATATATTGTTCATATTTAGCTAGGAAGTATAAAAGTAACAGGCGCTCTGAGGCCATGAACAGACCCAAAGGCTTCTCTTCTGACTAGATGTTAATTCATTTTGAATTTGATTCCCACAGGACTCATGATGAAGGAAAGGGACAAAGCATGGGCACCCAGGCAGCCACCAGGAGGAGGTGACCCTCTACTTTCTGCTGTACCAGGAGGTGGCAAGCCCAGGACTAACTGGAATCCACGTAGGATTCCTTTCAGCTCCCATTGGTCAATGGGCCAAACTTGTTTTACATGGATGCGTCCCCAAGTTAGTAGGTGTTGCTCCAGAGGGAAGAGAGAAGATGCAGCCATGGTTTTAGTTACATCCCTAGATGTCTGTTACTAAGAAACNGTGAAACTTGCAGAAGGCAAGTAACAACAAGGAAAGGCAAAGTATTCAAACTGTCAAACTTTACAACACTTTAAAATCCTGAACTAATAGTTCTTGATTTGTGTAAATTTTTAACCTAATGATCTATACTAAGCATGCTATGTAAGAAAAATGGAAGAGCCAAAGCTACATATATTCCTTCGCCCAAGAGCAAAGGATCTGTCCTAGAGGTGGTCAGAATCAATCAGCAATGACCTGCCAACTCCTCCTTTTGACACTGATGCCTCAGTCTTTCCGTAAATCCATAGCACACACATCTGACCCTTGCCCGGCCAGTGACTTCCCTGATAATCCTGGCCCCAGCAAGTGATGTGGATTTAGGTCCATGACCCAGGCAACAATCAAGAGCCCACAAATAAGTACGGATCCAACCGTTGCTCCCTGTGCAGGACTGCTAAAGAGGCACTCCCCTGGAGAAGCCTGCTGAGAACAAACCCAGATGAAAACAATCTGTGGCATAAGCAGGGCAGCAGAGCTGAGGCATCCAGAACCTTCTCTACCTGAAGCTAATCCTACTGTGAATGCTTTAGCAACATAAACCAAAAGCTTTTTTTATTGTTCTGATACTGAATGGTTGTCTTTCATTNACAAACAAATGGCTTCAGACATTATTGCTTCCTCATTCCTTTCAAAACTTTCAAAGGATCAATTCTTCATCCAGATAGTNCACCCTTGATTATAAGCATAAACAATATAAATAAAATAGACATAAGTTTTTTGAAATGGAACACTCTGAGAAATCAATATCAAATAAGCTTGCCTTGTGTTAGCCTCAGAATCTAAGGAGCTTTTGGATTCTTATGTTATCTCCTCACTCAAAAGAAAAACGTCAGGGGCTGGAAAAATGACTCAGTGGTTAAGAGCTCTCCCAAGGGACGTAGGTTCAATTCCCAGAACCCTCATGGCAGCTCACAACTATCTGTAATTCCAGTTCCAGGGGACCTGACTCCCTCTCCTGAAGTGGTGCACAGTCATACTTTCAGGCAAAACACANACACATAAAATGTAATTTAAATTTTTAGAAAGGAAAATGTCCTCGGTATAAGTGAGTATTTATGCCTGATCCTATTACCCAGTTGCTTCAGGTTAGGGAACACTGAAAGTCTACCTGCTCAGTTCAGCATTGGTGGTTATCAGAAGTTCACTGGATGAAATCAAAGAGGTTTGCTGCCTGCATTNACTTCTCTCTTGAATTCACCCTCTGGTGGAAAGGAGATGCGCTCACAAGAATGCACTGGAATCTAAAGCATGTTTTTGACCCACCTGCCCACTGAAGTCTGGCCAGCCATGTGGGCAAGCCTGCTGCAAGTGCAGCTGCATCCGTATTCAAAACATCTCTGTGTTTGCTAGGTGTTCACATTACAAAATCCNCTTCAGGNTAGAGAGCACAGATCTGTGTCAGCANCCTCCACACAGACCGTTCCAGCACCTCTGTCTCTGCTGACCCTGCCCTGAGCACATGCAAGGGAGTTCCTATCTGATTGGCTCACACAATGACTTGGGTGGTGTGGTGCTATGCTNAANNCNGACCTCANTGGAAACACAGTTNTATGAAGGGCGCAGAACTGGACGTCCAGGATGTAGTCCTGGCCACCTGGGAGTGGTCGTAAATAAGCCACCTCTTCCAGAGGTCCAGTTTTCTTATCTTTAACATGNGGATGGGGACAAACNGTGATTGTCACTGTGGGTCATGATCCAGGTGGTGGGTGGTAAAGTCTACTTGATGAACCAGCACCAACTTTACAGACAGATGACTCTAGGACAGAGACAGAGAGTACACAAGGTGACCCTGGAGCACCTTGTAGCCCCAGAAAATACATCAGTAAGGAAAGTCACATGATGGACTTCCATCAAGGCAAATGGGAGCTAGCTGATGAAGTTCCTCACGGCTGAAACTTAGAAAACAGCAAACCCAGGGCTCCTGGATTATAACCTCAAGTAGAAAATAAACACCCATGTGTTCACAGTGATGTGTAGTAAGTACTGAGTGATGGGATAAAAATAAATAAATAGGGAAGAAAAGAGAAATCTGCCATACAGACAAATGCCAGGACACTTAACTAGATCCTCTACTCTCTAGAGGCAAAACAGGTCTCCACTCCCTGAGGATGCACCAGGCACAGAAACACAAATCACAGCAGCACATAACCTCCACAGGGCATCATGAGAAAGCCACTTGACCTCTGTGAGCCTTCCTCCTCAAACACATAAGCAACACAAATCCCCTGGCAGCCATTCCATAAAACATAGGCCAGTCCTCTCAAAGCTTGGAGGGTGGGCTTTGGGAGCTGTTTGGTCATGAAAACAGAGCCTTTGTGAATGGATTTTTTTTTAAAGGATTTCCAAGAGTAGATTCTCTGGATTGTCCTTCCACGGTGTGAGGGTGCTGAAGGCCACATTAGATGGCAGCACCTTGATCCTGGGTATCCTAGCCTCCCAAAACTATACAAGGATAAATTTCTCCTCTTCATAAATAAGCTAATCTCTGTGTGTGTTCCATATACCTATTTGTGTGTATGTATACAGATATGTGTATGTGTGCACACATGTGTACAGATCAGAGATTGATAACAGATGTCTTCCTTGATTGTGTGCCATCTTCGTTTTTGAGATGAAGTTCCTCACTGAACATGGAATTCGTGGATTCAGCTAGGCTGGATGGCCCATAAGCCCCAGAGCTCCGCCGAAGCTCTGGACTATAGGCATGTATCACTGCATACAGCTTTGAGATAAGTAAACACCTATACAGATAAAATAAAAATTCAAGTAAATAAATAAATAACCTAAGGTTTTCAGTTATAGCAGCACAAAGCACAACAGGACAGCTAAGAACTGTCTCAGCCAAGAGGAGCTCAGCCCAGGAAACACAACAACTTAACAGGCTGTGGAAACCTGGTAGGAATGACAGAACAGCAAAAGGACATTCAGTATTACTATGCCATCACCAGCTCATTGGTTTGATAAATGGAGCACAATAACATTAAGATGTTTCTACCCAGAAAAACTTGGTTGGGGCAGATAAGAGCTCTGTGCACTATGGCCACAACTCTTCCATTACTCCTAATCCTTCTAAAGTTAAAAGCTATATTTTGGTGTTGGAAAAGTATGAGTAAAGCACACAAACACGGGTAAGGTCTGCATGTTTGCAGAGCAAGTGAGTTCTAAGTCTTTCTGGGCTGAAGGGCCATGTGGATGGAAGGTGTTATTGGCAGTAACAAAGTCCACACCCCACATCTCAGCACAGCCATGCACCCCCAGAGTGAGTCATTCACCCCCAGAGTGAGTCATTCATCCGTCCTCAATCCAATTTTCCTCACCTGTTCAACGAAGTTAATACCTGTCCGGTGTCAGGGTTATTTTGTTATGAGTAGCTGTGTGTCTTAGTTAATTTCTATTGCCATGCTATAACACCACCGTCAAAAGCTATTCANGAAGGAAAGAGTTTATTTCAGCTTACAGTTCCACATTCCATTCCTTATCAAAGGAAGTTAGGCCAGAAACTCAAAGCAGGAACCCAGATGGAGGCAGGAGCTGATGCAGAGACCACGGAGAAACCCTGCTTACTGGCTTGCTCCCCACGGCTTGCTTGCTCAGCCTACTTTCTTCTACCACCCAGGAGCACGGGTCCTGAGGTGGCAGTGCCCTCAGAGGGCTGGACCCACCCAAATCAATCATCCATCAGGAAAATGCCCCACAGACATGCACACAGGCTGATCTGGGGGGGTGGCATTTCCTCAGTGGTGGTTGTTTGTTCCTGAATGCCTCTAGTCTTGTCAAGGTGACATAAAATTTGCCAGCATACTGATACCCAGGGGAGGCCAGCCCCTTACTGATCAAATACGGAGAAGGGGTGGATTGAGGGAGGACAGGTGGGAGGAGAAGGGAGTAGGAGGAGAGGAGGGAGGGGAGGCTGCAGTCGGAAAGTAAAATAAATAATTAGATAAAGAACTAGCTAGCACACTGTTAGTCAATTTCCCATTAATATGGGAGGTGATGAGAAAAGCAACTGAAAAGGGCAGAAAAGTTTCCACAGTCACTTGGCACATGTGCTTTTGAGCCTGTGGCAGCACACAGTACGTCACGATAGNGGACGTGTGTGGCAGAGGAAGTCTGTTCACCTCATGGTGGCCAGGAAGCAGAGAACAAGNAACTTCCCTGCAGGATGAAATGTTTCCATCTGGGAAGAAACTGTTACACTCCATTCCTTCCTCCAGCTCTTACATTTTTTTTGGCCCCCTTTGGCAATGATCCTTGAGCCTTGGAGGGGTTGACTATAGATGTCATATACCTATGACTACATCGTACCTGGTTGTCTCGCCAATGGCTTTCCAAATCTGCAAACCACTCAGAGGTTAGCTCCAAGTCTACACAACAAAATCGTTTCCAGAGCATGGGCAGGACAAGGAACACCCTGAACCACCAAAGATAACTTTGGCGAGGCATTCAAAAAACCAGTTCTCAGCAAGTGTCAGGCGATCCAGAAGCTCACANCTAAGAAGTTAGGAAAGTCGAACATAAGCAAGCTGTAATACAGCATGGAAAGTTTTCATCCATTTNTATCAGTTGCTTCTTCCACAAATCAAGGTTGGCTACAAGCATGGGTAGGAGGTNCTGCTGTCTTAAATAGCTCTCTGTAATCCTCACTTCTTCCCTCTGAGCCATTGTGTTTACATATCCTGGAGNTCTTCCTGGGAGCTTCCTTACATTTCTCCACACCTGATAAACTCAGTGGGCCTGACTTTATCTGCTCAGGCCTACCTGGGGCCAAAGGTGAACATCGCCCTGTTAGACCTGCTGGCTCCCTGGATCAGAGTGGCCCTGGGTTGGCACATCCCTCCAGTCTCCCTGTTCACTGTACCTGGCTGTTGGGGGAGTTCCTGACTGGGCAAACCATCTCCACCCCTGTATAACCTTTTGCTGGAGGGGAATGTATCTTCTGTAGTCTGGGAGGACTATTACCCCGGGACAGGCTTGATCATCTTCACACGTGTTGTCCTATCATGGGTGTCTTCCGTGAACTGCTCCTCAGGCAGAAGCCCCTTAGACCATTTGGCTTTCTGTCAGCTTTTTCCTTAGGAACTCCAGCTCAACACAAATCCTGCCACATTTGTCTTCGAGGAACCCACAGACCACTTCCTTGCCTTTACCCTTTAACTATCTCCTCTAGGTGGCTCTATCACTTTATAAACTCTCTCTACATGTTGGTCTAAGTCCCTGAGATCTGCCAAAGCCTTTCCTACCTTACAAAGGTCTTGCCCTCACCAAAGGACTCAGCACAGCTACTGAAGCTCCACACGAGTCTTGAGGCCCCTGCAGGACGAGCCTGTTCTTTAACTCCTCTGTGAACAGAGTTCTGTTTGGCCCAGTGAACTGGGTTCAAACATAGCTCTTATTCCTACTTCTCTCAATAGCATCTGTCCCTCCTCTGTGATCCTCTAGTTCTGATATTTATGGGGACTTCTGCAGAGGTAACCAAGTGTGCCTATGTCTTTGATAAGCCAGTCCATCAGGGACTGATTTCCTTCACATTGTCTCAGGTTGTGCAGCCTCTGCCATAAGGAGAGACGGGAAGTTACATGACTCGGTTTTCTTCCTCCCCGCAGCCAGACTGATCCCGTCCCCTCCCATGTCCCAGACCTCACAAACCAAGCTGAGACAGGCTCTTTCACTGCTTGTTTTAAAGTCCCCCGGATTCCAGCAATTCAAGTGCTGAATATTTCCTGACCACATTAGTTTCTTGCCTTGGACCTGGTTAAAGCCCCCATCTGCACAATGGATTACAGATTTTTCCTCTTTTTTTCCCNACTNAAGGTTGGACTTGAGAGGTGTCTTTAATGGCTTTTACTACCTCTCTCTCATCTGCTTCTTCATCTAACTTAGTTGCCAAATCAGAGGCTAACACAGAGGATACTGGCTACATCTCTCTTTCTTGTTGCGATTGGTCCTTTGTACAAACAAGTGCCTGCTTGGCTGCCATCTCGGCCTCAGGTGCATTACTAACTATGCACAACAGAGGCCGGGCAACCTCCGCTGCTACCTGCCAACAGTCTTGACACTTGTTGCATAATCTCAAAGACTGTAAAATTCTCTCTAAATGTTTAACTGTTTTCAGGGCATCTCCATATTCACATGAGTGGACCCCACTCATCCAGTAGGCATGCCACCCCATACCACACAGACAAAGACTGCCATCCTGGGATTCCTCCCACAGAGACTCCTAATCCTGATGGCTCAGCCTTAGGTACATGTCACCCATAGGAAGAACCATGCAACTGACTGGTGTCATAGCACACAGGCACAGAAACACACCATACAGGAAATGACAACTGTACTGGAATCTCCTCCACAGGTGCCCCTACTTCAGGCTTCTCAGCCTCAGTAACATGCCTTGCTAACCTCATCCAGGACCACGCACTCACTCCTCCCCAACTCATCTTTGGTTCTATCAGATCCCTGTTCAAGCGCCAATCATGGTTCCTGCCCCACTAAATCCAAAAGTCAGAGGTGGGGATTGTTGTTAGACAAAACTTTTCCTGGGGAGATGCAACACATATGTCTACTCATCCCAGAGAGGAATCTCATAACAGGCCAAAGTCCAACGTGGTGAAGCAATGAGTTTTATTGGGGTTACTAACAGGAATATGGGTGAGGGGTTACTTACAGGGGCAGAAATGACTCAAAGACAGCTGCATCACCAAGGCACACCCCAGCATGGGTGACAGTTCACAAGAGCTGAGAANCCTGGAACTTTTAGCACAGCCTGCAGGCAGCTGAGCAGACTCAGAGCCTCTGGTCTACACTTCTCCCAGGCAGCTGGTTTGGTCTCCTGAGAGTCTTCTTTGCAGCTCGGCTTCACTTCTGTCTAAGAAGGGCTCCCAGCTTTAACGCTTACTCTGGCAGCGAGGGGAGGGGCCTATGAATCTGGTCAGTTTCAGGGACTTCCTGAAGCTAGTTTGAGTTGTTTGCCTTTGGCTTAAGGAGCTTCCTGCAGGACAGAATCTCAGAGGAAACTGTTACACAACAGGACCCTATTACTAATATTTGAATTAGGCATTCCAGTATTGCTGGAGCTCAGAAGCACTGTAGTCAAGAAACCTATCTCTGTTTCCTAGTCACATGCTCCCCTCCTCCCACTGGGTCCTTTGCCCAGCTTGCAGTCACCAAGTTCTTGTTTCCTATAGCTCTTTTCACACAGTTGGCTAAGGAGAAGCAATGCTTAATATCCATGGGGATGTGGNCAGGACTGTGACTTGCTAAACCTCAGTGGATGCTAATCAGCCACAGCAAGAACCAGGACCTCACCTCCTGAGGCATGGATAGCCTGGGACACTCTGGCAGTGAAGGGAGAGGCTCAGCATCTGTTGCAGCCCTGCATCTNGTTTCACAGAGGAAATCCAAATTCTGTCCTCTGATCNTAGCATTTATAAANCAAAGTGTCATCTGCGGACTAGAAAAGGCAGCCATCTTATGCAAGTGTCCACCTACATCCTATCTGCATTATGAAAATAAGCCCAGCAGATGCTAGAAAAGCAAAGAGGCTTCAGAGCCCTAAAAAGGACCACAGCATGCAGAACTGAGAGTGACAAGCAAACTCCAATGCTCTTCTAACCCTGGGACCAAAGACTAAAAAAACAGGAATTTCCAGTCAGGAGTAGGCTACCTTCAGTTTCATACCAAGAAGTCCTTGCACACAGGCCTTCTTCTGAATCTTGTTTAGGGTACAACCTTTATCCTTCCTCTCTGACACCTTATTATCGATATGACCCCTTAATGACACATGTACAAGCAAAATGACACTGGGCTATGGCGCCTAAGTGGGACAGGTTTTACACTATGTGTGTATGCATGCTTGTAAGATGAAAGAGTCACTGGTACCAGGCTCCCTCTCCTAAAGACAGACAGAGGCAGTGAATGTCTGTGGAGGCAGGTGCAGTTTAACTTACCAGGCACAATTCATAAACAAATCATGCACAGAAATTTGTCAACAAATCAACATTCACCAAACTTTGCTTATTCCTGTGTAGAATGTTCTAGAGAAAGAGCCCCCCTTCTATAAGTTACTCTCAGATAAAAACACAAATAAATATACTGCCACATAGGCAAATCAAGCTTCCCTCAAACACTAAGAGACTGGCTGAGTGTGCTGACGTACACCTTTAATCCCAGCACTCAGAAGGCAAGGGTGGATGGATNTCTGTGATTTATAGGGCTAGCCTGATTTATAGGGCCAAAATGAGTTCCAGGCCAGCCCAGGCTACATAATGAGACCCAGTCTCAAACAAAACAAAACAACACAACACCAAGAGACAAGATATGTACAAGCCANNTCAGCATCCTTTGTTCCATGGACCATTGCATCATCTAGCTCACTTTTTATAGTGATTTTTCTGCCTCCTCCAGTCCCTCTTCCCCACAATGGACACATAATAATTCCCCCAGGAATGTACTGTTTAACCTTCGCATCTGACTGCCAGTCTTATTGGTGAACACATAATTCCTTGTTCAAAACNTACNGTGGGTCTCCAGCTGGCAGAGAATTGAACAGCCANGCACACCCTGGGGTTCCTTTCAATTCCTACCTTCCAGCTACAAAAGATAACTTACTTTGCACTGTGGCTCATCACTCTCGTCACCTGAAATATCCTTCTCTCTCCTTACTTCCCCATTTTCTAAATTGCACCCTGCTCCAAGGCCCTGTGCTATCAGCGTCCACTCCAGCAGATCGGTCCTGTTTAGAATTGCCCTCCTCAGCTCAAAAGTATCATGGAAACATAATCCCATCTACAAGNTGGCTATCAGAATTAAAGGTGGTCATATTCTTTCAGTAAATACAGAGAGCAGTGTCTCCCTTTTAGTAGCTACTCCATAAAAGAAATGACTAGCATCATGCTGTTGTACTCCTACATCTGTGGCTGGTTATCCTTCCCCTATCCACCTTTTGGCTTACAGTCACAAGGTTACCATCATGCATCCTCCTTTCCTGGGACCTGCCTGAGGGTGTACAGGTTGGACCGCCCTTAGAAACCTCCTCAGCTGTCATAATATCCACGCAACTGCTGACCCAGATATGATCACTGGCTTTGCCTCTCTCTTAAGTTACTGGACATTTCCATACTGAAAGGCCTCCAGCTAGGTGTGATACAACCAGAAACACCCTTTCCCCTAAGAGAGTTTCTCTGCTTTCCCTGAAGGAACTCGGCATCATAAATAACATAGATTCATGGAACTGAAGGCTGCAGGTACTTTCTGGTTACTTTGTGTACTCATTTCAAAATAAGTAACACATTTACTTGTAATAAAATTCAAAAGATACAATTCCAAGCCCACCACTACCTTCCTGTTTCCTACTACCCATTCCTGGGGGATCCTGGCATTAGCAACCTCTTGTGTATCCTTCAAGATAGTTTACATTTGTATATACATAGGGAGGAAAGTAAATGTTTACCAACCAGCTCTCTGGAAAAACACCCTGACTTGCCAAGCTTGTTGATTTCATGGGGTACCTACTCCCACCATGATTGATTCATGTAGGAGCACAAGTCATCAACAAGGACCTAGGAAGAGACACACATGCCCTGGAGGCTGACTGCGGCCCATCAGCTTTGTAAATGTGCACATGTGTAAATGCATGTATACATATCTACATAGATACATATGAAATATACTGCATAGGCATATATTTTTACCCAATAGGTAACATGCAATCAATTTGCTGATAATTCTATTTATGCCACACATCTATGTATTCTATATGTTGCTTGTATTTTAATGGTAAGTCTTATACTTCTATCAGTCTGATAAAATTCCTAGAATTGTAACTACCAATCAGAGAATGCATATATTTGTGATTTTGACAGATCATAGAACTGAGACCAGTTCAAACTTCCACCCAGTATGTGAACACCTCTTTCCTCAGACCCTTGCCAATACTACCATGTTGTGTAATATATGCCAACCTGGCATGTGGAAAACAGCACATTATTACTAAGGTTTTCATTCACATTTCCTTTTTGTGAATGGGATTAAACTTTTAATATGTTTAAGAGGCATCTCTGTACAGTTTTATGAACGAAACACTCATATTCTTTACCTCTAGAGTAACTAGCCTTTCTCTTATGGATTTGTTGGGGCTCTTTATATACTGATAAAAGCACATCTGTGTAGTACAAATTGTTACTACTTCTCTAAAACTTTTATTGTCTTTTGACATAACTAAAAAGATTTGGTCTTGCAAAAATGATGTGCATTCGGATGAATCAGCCTTTTATTTGATAGCTTCTGGGTTTGTGTTGTCTCTGGAAAGAATTTTCCATCTCCATTAACTACTAAAGTGGGATTCTACCTCATTTTCCTAGTTGTTTTAATGTTAAATTTTTGCTCCATCTGGAACTTATTTTGGTAGAAAGCAGAACAAAGATTCCAGCTTTATTGTTTCCCCGCAGAATCGTCTTCACTTTCTCTCTCAATCTGCACTCCCAGCCCTCGTCCCCAGGAACTNTTATACTAATTTTAAAAACATTTTGATATTTCTTCACNCTTTTCCTATTGTAGCCACCATGTATCTCTGGTCCCAGCCTTTGACCTCTACCAAAAACAAATGCTTTCCTCTGACACACAGCTCGCCCACAGTCACTGGATGCCATTGTTGTCTGTTCTTTGTGGTCATCAGCCCCTTAAATGGCAACATGAGTCCTTCTCTAGTGACTCCCAAGCTCCAAAGGAAACAAAGCCATCATGTCTATGTATATCAGAAACCAGCTTAAAATATTCTGAACCTGTGAGAACAAAACCAAGTAGGCTTCCTCATTAGGCTTTCAATCCTTCAAACAGCCTCNCATGTTCATCTTCATCATCAGCTTGGGTGGATTTGGAGTTCCATAGGAGACACTTCTGACTGTGTCTGTGAGGGCATTTCTAGAGAGGTTTGACTGAGGAGGGAAAGACCTACCATAAATGTGGGCAACACCATCTTATGGACTGAGGTCTAGGACTAACAAAAAGGAGAAAGTGAGNTGAGCACCAGCATCTATCCCTCTCTGCCCCGTCACTGTGGATACAGCATGACCAACGTGCTCCCACCATCATGCCTTCCACAGGGTGNTGGACTATATCCCTTAAANCATCAGCCAAAAATCAACCCTTTCTACCTTAACTTGCTTCTGGTCAGGCATTTTGTCACAGAGATGAGAAAAGTAATTAATACATACCCCTAACTCATCTCAGATCCTGGACAAACAAGCTACACTTACTTGAATCAGAGCCAGCAACTTATTTTAAGCTATTGAGAGGGCTATATCCGTCACCAGGTTGTTAGACC
>LZPO01117113.1:95731-114460 GCA_001675575.1 Neotoma lepida
GGCCTGCACTTTCAACAGAAGGAAAGAGATTGGAACATCGTCTCTCCCACTTAGTAGCTCTTTCCTAAACAAATAGCTTCACCTTTTAAATTTTTGCTTCTTCATTAAAAAGGTTTTATTATTTTATTTTATTTGCATGAGTATTTTGTCTGCATGCCTGCATGCACATCTGGGCACCATTTACATGCTGGGTGCCTGAAGAGGTCAGAAGAGGGCATTGGATCCTCTGGAACTGGAGTCACAGACAGTTGTGAGCAGCCATGTGNGTNCTGGGAATCAAACCTGGGTCCCCTGGAAGAGCAGGCAGTGCTCTTAACTGCTGACCTCTCCCCCGCCAGCCTCTGATTCTTCATTTTAAAATGAAGTTCACAGTAGTTAACTCATAGTTATTAATGGGATTGAAAGTAGCAACACCATCAGCCAAGGTAGGGTCCTGAGGAGATTTAATGGCTCTCTATTTTAATGATCTTCCCACTCATACCTTTTAGAGAAATTCCGAGAATGAAGTTATGGATTTAAAAGGCAGAATGTGTCTACAGAGCTAAAATTGCTTTCCGGGAGCCTGGCTCCGTTGGTGTGATGTGGTGGTGTGGCAGCCTGTGGCCTATCCCAGCCTCTCCCACACCGCANGGCAAAATATCTAATCATACAGTGAGCTAACGGATGTCAGAAAACCTGCATGTTTACCCCAGAGCAGATCTGCTTCTTCTTTGATGAGGAGGTAGCCTACACACCTCCCAGCTAAGAGTGCAGGGAAGTTGTAAGACCTCTGCTTAAGATCAAGAAGGCTGACGTACTTCTCTGGACTGCCCAACTGTGCCCAACACCTTCAACCACAGCACTCCCAAATCATAAGCAGCCATTACTTTGATGAGCATGAGATTAGGGCCTCTCCAAAAGACCCAGACCTTTCAAACCACGTTCTGGTTGCGTCTAGAGCCTCATTGTGTCATGGTGGGTGTTTTTCTTTGGTGGTGACTGCTCTAAGTTTGAGTGAGTATATGCCCCAATTCTGGGACATGAAAATGACTCTGCTGGGGCTTTGAAATAACTTGTATNCCAAATAACATGAGCTCAGAATAGCATTTGTATAAAACAACTCATCTAACATCAGCACTATGTTGTAGCTTCTCAAGTGACTTGACATGCTTCATATAATATTTACTTAGGCATCTATTTTGTATTTCCTTTGGAATTACAAACTCTGTTTGAATGTACTTCTTTTCTATGAAATACACTCCATAAGTTATTTATTGAAAAAATGCATAAATATATTTTCCTCAAAACTATTAACCAAATTCACTTAGCAGGTAGTATAATTATTTTCCCATTGTCTGCAAGGATAGTTGGTCTGCAATGGGAGAAATTTGATTCAAAAGCACTTAAATGATAGGTTAAATTAACACACAGTCCTAGTTAAGGTTTCTACTGCTGTGAAGAGACACCATGACCACAGCAACTCTTATAAAGAAAACATTTAATTGAGGTGGCTCGCTTACAGTTTCTGACGTTCAGTCCATTATCATCATGATGGGAGCATAGTGGAATGCATGCAGACATGATGCTGGCTATATCTTGACCAGGAGGAAGCAAGAAGTCGACTGAGACATTGGGCAGTATCCTGAGCATAGGAAACCTCGAAGCCNGCCTCCACAATGACACACTTCCTCCAACAAAGCCACACCTCCTAATAGTGCCGCTCCCTATATGATTATGGGGGTCAATTACATTCAAACTACCATACACACTCGAGGTGCGAAATGTGCCACTATAATGATATTAATGCTGCTTTACATCAGAGCTCAAATATGTCATCAAAAACCCAAGTCTGTCTTCTTGCTCTGCCCACTTCACCCAGGGGATTTCCTCTTCAGTCTGGATGTGGGGCAGATATGGTGGTTACCATAGTAATATCCAGAAATATAAAACAAAAACAAAACAACCTTCTTTGAATCACATCCTACCAGCCAAAGACTTGTTCTGTAGCTCTGGACCAAGTTACGGTCATGTTTCATTGATCATGATTGGGGCACATGCCCCTGCATACTCAAAGCAGTTATGAACCAAGACAAAATTTCTAGGGCAGATGCTAGGGTTTGGATCTGAAAGANAAACAGCAAACAAACAAAAAGCCTGGTATTCACATAGAAGATGCAGAAGGGAGGCAGATGTTCAGCATGAAGCACATCGTTTACACAAGCTCTCAAGGCTGCTCTCTCAGCACTTAGGAGCTGAAGGAAGCCTCCCTGCCTCTGGGTTTGCAGATGCCGGCAGACCCCAGCTGTGCAAGTGGACCTTCATAAGGGCAGCAGGCAGAGGTCTGCCACTCCTCTCTGCTCATCATCTCTGGAACTCAATGTGCGGCTCGTCTACACACGAAGCCTCTTTAATAGTAAAGTGTGTTCCTGCCTTCTCAAGAGCAGGCTGAGCAGGTGCGTTTTCAAGGTCCTTAAGGTCCGNGCTATATGTTCACAGCAGAATGCTCAGGGCTTCTTCTAGGGAAATGAAGTGATGTCTTGTTGGGAAATGTGTAACTTAAGGGAGCTGGCGTAGAGGCCGAAAGTACACCCAAGACATGTGTGATGCTTTGGATGTGTGTGACCCCCCCCAAAGATGCATGTGGTGAAAGCTTAGTCTCCAGTGAGCCAATGTTAAAAGGGGTGGAGATTTAAGAACGGATGCCCGTGGAAGGTCCTTCCATCATTGGGGACATGCCCACTGAAGAGATAGATAAGCTCTTATGGACCCTGGTCAATCCCCAGGCTCTCCTTCTAGCTCCCTGTCCTGCCACATGATCACTTCCTCTCACTTGTGCTCCGACTATGATGTCATCTGCCATGAGTCAATGAAGCTAGGGATTGTGAGTTAATAAACCTCTTTTCTCTATGAAGCACCCAGTCTCAAACATCTTGTCATAGTAAGAGATAGTACAGTAGGTCAGTGAAATACCAGTCAAATCAAAAAATAATCCATATGTTTACTATGCTTTTGTTTTCAATTCTATAATTAATGTATTTAATTTGTGGTAGGGGACACNTGTGGGTTAAGGAAGGCATGTGTGTGGAACTACTACATGCAGTAGTCTAGCCTCTCTCCATCCACCGTGTAGAGATCAAATTCAGAATAGCAGGCTTGGTTGTAAGCCTCTTTATCTGCTGGACTCTCTCACTGGCCCTGTTTAAAATTTTAATAATGTGCTGGTCACAGAGGTGCATGCCTTTAATCCCAACACCCAGGAAGCAGAGGCAGGCAGATCTTCATGAGTTCAAGGCCAGCCATATTTACATAGCTAGTTCCAGGCCAGCCAAGGCTACAGAGTGAGACCCTGTCTCAAAACAAACAAACAAACAAACAAACAAACATATAAGTAATAAACATTTAATAACATATTTTACATAATAAAATATACCCCAAGTATCATTTTAGCATGTAACTAATTAAACATATTGATTAATAAGAAATGGTGTTCCAAATGAGTTTGGAACCCAGTGTGTATTTTCACTTCTGGGCCCCTNTGTTGAGACTAGTGATATCCCAAGTGCTGGAAATTTGCTATCATATGAGTCAATGCAGAGCATTTATTCTGATTTTTTCCAGAGCAGCCTGACTTTTTAATGGTATTTGTTACTCTGCCACGGGTCTTGTCAGTTCTCTTTCCCCGGTGGATGGAAACTGAAGTAGTTATACATTTTAAAGTACTTACTCATATATTAATAATAAGCAAGAAAATAAGTCTACTGTTGCCTTTGCATCCAGGAGAAACACTGTATCTGTAAACAGTGTCCATATTGGAAAAATAGAGAGTCTATATTGTCAGCAAACATGCAGAGATGCACACACAGTAGCATCTCAGGGACCTCGGCCTCGTCAGCCCAGGAGATANAGTCCCTAGTTTGGAAAAGGATTATGGCAAATTTAGGGAGACCAGGAAAGCAGTGGGCATTAGGTGTGGGAGTGAATGGGCCAAGTAGAGACCCTAAAAGATAAAAAAATCAAGAGGGTGACAATATAATAGCAGATTAAATGGACAGGCTTCATAGTTAGGTTTGGGCCAATTTCCAATAATACTATACCACTTAGTTTTTTTTAAAAGAGAAAGCTTGCTTGCATTTCTTTTTTATGTTAATATGTGTGTGGGGTGGGTGCTGACCACACACTCTGTACTGAGCTTCACCTACCTCACCTGGCCTCGCCCACCACACCTCCGCATTTCTGTTTAAAATAAAGGAACCATATGGTTTATGTGAGCAGCCACACAACTGTGGATGGTCAAGGGCTTTGGAGACAGAAAGGCTAGATTTAGAAAGTACTTCTCTACCTCAGATCATTCTCGTCCCCCATAGGAGGCATTTGGGGTTACAAAAATTGGCGGGGAGGGTATGTAAGCAGATGTTGCTTACCACCCTACCATGCCCTCCCACCACAATTATTGGCCTAAATTGCCAATGATGCCAAAGTTGAGAAATGTTGTTTTAAATATTGGTCACATCACTGGCCTTGGGCCAGAGAAATGGTTCAGTGGTAACGGCATTTGCTACCAAGCCTGATGACATGAGTTTAAACCCTGGAACCCACATAGTGGAAGGAGAGAATAAACTTCCTTAAGTGTCCCTCTGACCTCTTATGAGTACCTAGACATGTGTGCACCTACATACATACAGACACACAAGATTAAAATGGTAAATGTAAAAAAAAATAGTGTACTGGCCTTGAATTTAGCCTCTCCGAATCTCATTCCAGCCTCTAATGTGAAGAGGAGGAGAAAGCCATAAGATGGCACAGCTGATAAGAGTAAAGGAAGAGGGGAGAAACCCATAAGATAGCACAGTTAGTAAGGGTAAAGGCACGTGCCACTAAGTTTGTTGAAGTGAATCCAATCCCTGCAACCACCATGGTGGGAAGAGAGAACCGCTCCCAGCAGTTGTCTCTAACCTCCACAAGCATGCAGACACACACACACACACACACACACACACACACATATNCAGTAAATAAATGTGATAAAAAGATAGGGAAAAGAATGCCTGTGCTACAGTAGTGATGCATATGACACTTAAGTGTCAGACTCAGGAAACAAGACAAACAAGCTGACACTCAGAGCTTGCTGCAAAGCAAGGGTGCCTGCAGGGTTAGGATATGTGAACACTGCTCCATATGTGCCTCTGAGCCTCCAACTTGGGGGTGTCGGACTCCCTTGACCATTCAGTTGGATGGGTCACTTAGACACAGACAGAGCCCCCTTCCGAAGAGCTCATCATAAGCCTGTGGATTTATTGGCTGCAGTTTGCTTTCTGGGTTAAACTGAGGTGTCATAGACAGCTAGCTGGGAGCCAAGAATATGATGGGACTGGTGGCCCAGCATCTCCAGAGAGCTCTGACACAGAGGATAATAGACTTACTGGATGTAATGAACCATCTAACGTCACTCTTCCTGGAACAGAAAGCCTGACTCTGGCTTTCCAGAAACACAGGATACTTAAAAGCCCCCACTCCCTTGATTGTTGCCAAAACATACAGCTGATGTGCCGGAAACTCCTTTACCTAATGCTCCTTCTACACATGCGCCAAAGGTCCCGTCTTTTTCTTTTATAAACATATTTTCACTGCTTTTTTTCTTATATCAAGAAAATTTTCATAACTATAATGTAAAAAAAAAACAATCAAATATGGATCTAAATGCCAGACAAACCCACTCCATTTTCCTGCATTCAGGATTCCATATTATTTACAGACAATGAGTCTGAGTTGTAACTAAAAATAGCAGGCATTTATTGCTTAGGTATGCTGGCTGCATTCCTTATTCCCATTCTACAGTTGAGAAAGTGAGTCCAGAGAGGTCAAAGTGCCACAGAAATCAGAAAGGGACAGTGCAGATTTGAAACTGCAGCCCTTGAAATCTGAAGCCCGACTTGATGCGCCTCCCCGACAGCACTGCAGGGAAAGGGGAGATTTAGGAGACTAATGATGCTATCTGTGATTTTGTGATTTTTGACAACTTTGCAGGAGACAAAGAGTACTCAGGTAGAGGAGCAGAGACTATGGGATATAATTAGCCAGAATCTCNTGCCTGATCGGCTCACACAGCCTCGGGCACTAAGTTGTTCTCCTTCATCACCAGAACGATGCTTATTTGGATGGTTATGTATTTANCTCTTCTATATTTGATTAATAGATTTTCTCTCTCTTCTTCCTTCCCTCCTTCCCTCTCTCTCCCCATCCCTCTCTCCTATAGCCTCTTGTCATGTAGCCCAGGCTCACCTCAAACCTGAGATCCTCTTGCCTCGGCCTCCGGAGGGCCTAGTCTCCGGAGGGCTAGAGTTATAGGCCCACTTCACTGCCCCTGACAGAATATTGATTTTTGCTAAATTTATTTTCTATCCTGGACCCAGTACAGAGGTTGACATACACAAAGTTCTCAAAGATAACTTGTTTAAAGAACAGGTAAGTAAGTTGGGTTCAGTGAAAGGAAAAGTGTTGGCTTAGGACCCCCATGACCAAGTTCCCAGACCAAGTTCTCAGCACAAGGGAGACTTATTTGCCCCCAAGGGGCAGAGGGCAGGGATAAGGGACAGAGACAGGAGATAAGGAAGAGGGAGAAGGAGAAGGGAACAAGGGAAAGGGGCAGAAGTATTTATCCCAGAAGGACAAAGGACAGCCTCTGGATAGAGAGGAAACAGACATGGCCCATAGGCAAATGGTGGTTTATAAAGGTAAAATGGGAAACCCCCTGTGGTAGGATGAGNTGTTTAATTTTAATTGGGCATGTTAATTAGGTGAGCCAAAGGGGGATTGTGATTGCTGGATTTCGATACTTCGGTAGCTGGACGTTGGTAGTCAGCCTCAGGAGGAGGGAGTGGCCAATAAGGGAGCAGACCTTGGTGGTTAGCTTCAGGAATGTAACCTAACAGTTTTTAGCTAGGCAGAGGGAATGGGGGAGAAAGGGCAAGGCCTGCTGGAGCACGTTTGCCATGCCTGGGCTGGCCAGAAGGAATGTGATCAGGACAGCCTGAGCAACACAATAAGATCTAAAAAAAAAAAAAAGATAGAGGTAGGAAAAAAAAATCCCTGGACTACTCAGCTTTAATTTTAGATAGTTTAAAAAAGCTCCGAGCCAACATTGTCATGGACAGCTCACCAAACATATCTCTCCTTGGCCAGACCAAAAGAACATACACTGTGGGGTGTTCAAATCCCATGGCTTCTAGCACAGCCCTGGCACCAGAGAGGCACTCAGGCAATAGTTACTTTAGAGAAAACTAAACTCCCCTGCAGCTGTGCACAGTTTTCATGAGAAAAGGGTGAGAGATGTCCAGGGAATGTGAAGTGGATAGATAAAGAATTGTTCTTCCTCAGAGACTGAAAAACCCAAATCCCTCTCCACCAAGTTGTCTTGTTTTAGCCCATTTATACTCTTGGAGAGTATCCGAGACCTCTTGTTTCCCCGAGTTCTAGAACTGACCTGTTCCAGAGAGTTTTCAGTGCCACCCTGAAGTCACCTTAGAAAAGTGGCATCCTCATCTTGCAGCCTTCACAGTTCTGTGGTCACAATGTCATTTTTCTCTACTTTCCTACACCCCAGTGAGTTTTCAGGATGCCTCCAGGAGCCTCACAGGCACGGACAGAAAGGCCACTCAGTCACCCGGGAGAGCTGCCATTTTCTTCTCTTTTGCTCTGTCTCATGTCACACCACTGGGGCTACCTGTCCTTGTCATAACTGTCAATGTGAATTATGTCTGTCTTCTGGCTGCCATGCACTGTCAACATCTCAAAGGGGTTTTAATGAAATAGTGCCTTCGGTATTGCATTGTCATTCCAGGCTTGCTAGTGAGACTTCCAGTCCAGAAGAACATAGAATTGAAAGCTCATCACGGCATCTTTACAAGGCTTTATAATTGACTTAAATATTTGCATATATTTACATTGTATGTATTGGTGTGTTATAACATGTATATATCACTCCAGTAAACTCAGTTTCCCATATAGTGCAGTCTCTGTATATAAAGTTGAATTCAAAGAAATATAATCTATCCACAAAACTTTCATTAAAAGGCCTTCTGATTCTTGTACACTCCCTCTTAAAGGTGGCTCCCCACCATTTGCAATGCTTCTTGAGCTGTTTTGACATTTCCACGTGAGGAATCACAAATTGGTTCCTCATGCCCAGGTCTATGCCTGTGCTGTGTCTTTAGGAACTTGGCTCATGTATATTCTCCTGATTCAGCAGTTAGGAGCGGGTGAGGGAAGGCAAAGGCTCACCTTAGTATGTNGGAGGGAAAAGAAGAGAGTGGGGAAATGCAGAGAACAACACATCAATAAGTCTTCATCTACCTAGCATATGTTTTTGTGTAGGGGTTTCTTTGTGTGTGCCTTTCTGTAGGAAGGGTGCAGTCACCTGTGTGGGTGCATACATGTGGAGACCAAATAGCATCATCAGGTGTCTCCCTTGATTGCTCTCAGTCTTGAGACAAAGTCTCTCATGGATCCCACAACTTTCCAATTGAGCTGGACTGGTTGCCTGCAAGCCCCAGTGATCCTCCTAGCTCCTTGTGCCCAGTGCCGGCATGGCAGGGGCACACTAACTACTGTTTGGCTTTTTTCATATGGGGGCTGGGAATCTGCACTTAGGCATTTGGTCAGCTGAGCTATCCCTCCAGCCCATGGTATGTACTCACTAATAGGTGGATACTAGATATAAACCAAAGGACAATCACTCTGCAACCCACACATCCNGGGCTGGGAATCTGCACTTAGGCATTTGGTCAGCTGAGCTATCCCTCCAGCCCCTGTGAGGTGTGTGTGTGTGTGTGTGTGTGTGTGTGTGTGTGCATGCTTGGGTGTATATTCCTACTTCTAGTAATGACCTTGGAGATTTCTTACATTTTAGTTCAGAGAGTTGCTTCTTAATGCATAGCCTCCTGTAGTAGTTAACCTATTTCTGCCTTGGTTACAGCTCTATTGCTGTAAAGAGACACCATGACCAGGCAACTTTTATAAGAGGAAGCATTTAATTGAGGCCTTGCACACAGTTTTAGAGGGTCAGTCCATGATCATTATGGTGGGAAGTACACAGCCATGGTGCTGAAGCAGTTAGTTAAGGGTTTTACATCCTGATCTGCAGGCCACTGGGAGAGAGAGAGAGAGAGAGAGAGAGAGAGAGAGAGAGAGAGATTGGGCCTGGCATGGGCTTTTGAAACCTCAAAGCCCACTCTCGGTAACACATCCCCTCCAATAAGAACACACTCACCTCCTAATCCTTCCCAAACAGTTCCACTAACTGGGAACAAGCAATCAAACATATAAGCCTATGGGAGCATTCTCATTTAAACCACCACAATTGCTATCTAAAAAATTGCCCCAAACTTAGTGGTTTTTACTACCACTTAGTAGTATTTACTACCTCTTGGTTTCTGTGAATGGCTTTCAGATGCTACTTCCTGGATGACCCTGCGTCCAGGTTTCATAGGAGGTAGCCGGGCTACTAGCTGAGNCTGAGTTCTTTTCCTCATACTACTGGAAGTGAGGCAGGAATCTCTTTCAAATGCCCTTATGTGGTTGTTAGGTGCCTTAGTCCTTTGTCCCATGTCCATTGACCCCTCTGACCCCCACCACAGTGTTGATCAGGGCATAGTGATTAGCTTCCCTCAAAGGAAATGGGGGGGTGGGCGGAGCAGAGGGAGAGGGTGAGGGTGGAATTCTGGAATTGAGGAAGAAAGATAAGTTGATACTTTCCACTTTGAGCATTTGTTTATTTATTATTTTTGTTTTGGGGACACAGTAGGATTCACTAGGCCTGGTTAAGAAGAAGATAGCACAATAGACGCCTTCGTAAGTGTGGAGCTGACTACACATTCAGGGAACCAGGACTGGAGGTACTTTTGACTTCATGATCACCAAGTTGACTGAGCCACTTGTCAGCCACCAAATTCATGGGCGTCATACTTGGCAAAGCTCCATTCCTTTGACACAAAGATTTTCCTGCACCTGAGGAACTGGGACTTGGTTCTAAAAGACATTTGTTACAGGCTCCTTGTGCCATAGGTTGGTGCACACAGAGCTGGGAACCTGGCCAGTGCCAATCCTGACCATTGTACCCCACAGTTTCATAAAGGCAGCTCATGTACCTGTTCAGAGCCTAGACAGAGCACCTCAAGAGTAGACGTGTGAATGCCCAGTGGAAAGGGCCGTCTCCGAGGTCCTTTACAGCAGAACTTCTTAAAATTTTTTACTCACAATCTCAAGCCAAAGTCACTGGGTGAGCGTTTTATTTTTAATGAAACTCAAGTCATCAATTCAAATAGTAATTTTAAAAAATCAAATATTCTAATACAATATGACCCAAAGATGTACTAATTTGATAGCTACATGATTGGAATGATGTCTATAATTGAACCACTATGCTTCTGTGAGAGCAGAAAACTCTGTGTGAACAATAAAAACACTATTGTTTTTATTGCAATAATGCAACGTAGTCTGGAATCTGAGCTGAGCTGTTGCAGGCAAGTGTGTTGTTATTGTTGGCATGAGAGGAAGCTCAGTACAAAGTATGCATATTGTGTGTTCAGAATCAAGACTGCACTAAACTGCCAGAAACACCCCAAATTCACGAAGGATTTGGTTTTGAATTAATTTTTGGGTTTTGCACATTCAGAAACCTTCTACAGTTGCCATTTTTTCCCAGCCCCACATTCAGTTACATGACCCCATACAGGTTTGCAAACCACAGGTTTAAGAAGCTGTGCTTCAAGAAGTCAGTTGCCACATATGTAGATCATAGCTTCAAATTTTTGAATTTGTGTATTTAACTTTAAATGTCTGTAGAGATCTGGAAGCTGGGAAGAGATTGTGGGGCGGAGTGGGGAGGAGGAGGAGGAGGCCTAAAGAAGACATGTGATGTGAGATTTGTGGTTTGACTGAGAAATGTGCCCCCTGTCCCCAAGGGCTCGTGTATTGACTATTTGGTACCCAGTTGGTAGTACTACCGGACCTGTAGGAGGTAGCACCTTGCTGGAGGAAGTGCGTCACTAGAGGAAGGCTTTAAGTGTTTATAGCCCCACCCCACTTCCTGTTCTTACTCTCTGCTTCCTGTGTGTGGATGAAAACGTAATCAACCAGCTTCTGGCTCCTGCCACCATGCGATGCTTTGACCTCTATGATGGCATCTATTCTTCAGGAACGGAACACCATCGTGAACCCTTCCTTCCCTAAGTGGCTTTGGGCCATGGTATTTTATCACAGTAACAGAAAAATCACTAATACAAAAGTAGAGGGAGAGAATGCTGGAGGGGCAAGGTTTAAACAGAAATGGGGTAGGAAGGAGGATTAACTAAAATAAGAATATATGAAGAAAACATATGGAAGCTTAATTTTAAAACTAATTTAAAATATAATGGAAAGAGAGAGGGTTTAAAGAAAGATACCCTGTGTGGGTAGAAAATGCTGAGCCCAGAAGCCGTAGGGTCCTTTTCCTGCACCTACATGTGTGNTATTATTATATTAGCTACCTTTCTGCTGCTGTGGTAAAATATCATGACCAAAGGTGACTTAAAGAAGGAATATTTTATTTTAGTTTATGATTATGGGAGGAACGTGCATAATGGCAGGGGAGGTGTGGCACCAGGAGGCCAGAGAGGAAACTGAGATACAACATCTTCGAACACAAACACAGAGCAGAGAGACAACTGGAAGCAGGTGAGGCTATAAACTCTCAAAGCCCGAGCCCAGTGATGTGCTTCCTCCAGCAAGGGCACAACCCTGAGGTTCCATAACATATGCCAAACAGCACACCAGCCGGACACCACGCGTTCTGACACCTGAGCCTATGAGGGATATTTCTCATTCAAATTACCACAATTATCTCACATAATTATTGCAAATAGAAGCAAAATTCATTTTTCTGCCCAAGAGGAAATTTAATTAAAATAACTACTTTAAAAACTAAAATTTATGTATCGACCAATTACCCGCAACTTAGAAACACAATGAACCTTCTCTAAGACAATAAACATAACTGAGTTGATAATTTAGACAGAGATGCTGTAGCTTATACATTTTAACATTGAAATGGAAAACCACTACATACTCCGTATCATATAGTTGATAGGTATTTAGCCATAAAGAATTTAAAAAAGGAAGGGTGTAACATGAATTGCTAAACGGTCTTATTAATAGAAAAAAATGGGAGTCAGATATTGGGGTGAACGCTGAAAGATCAGAGAAACAGAACAAGCCACAGCCAAACTCACCTCACTCACTCACCTCACCTCACCTCAGCCGATCCTGTTTCTATGAATCCTCAGACTGAAAGCCCCTGAGGGTCTCAGTTGAACTGCTGCTTAGTTTCTTTCTCCTCATGCCTTATATACCATTCTCCACCCAGCCATGTCACTTCCTGGGATTAACGGTGTGTGTGCTATCCAAACAAAGGCATGAGATCTCAAATGCTGGGATTAAAGGCATGTGCTACCACTGCCTGACTGTGTTCCCAGTGTGGCCTTGAACTCACAGAGATCCAGATGGATCTCTGCCTTCCAAGTGATAGAATTAAGGGTATGTGCCACCACTGTCTGGCCTTCATGTCTAATCTAGTGGCTGGCTCTGTCCTCTGATCCTCAGATATGTTTATTAGGGTACACAATGTATCACCACAAAAGAGTCTGTGTATAGAACCATTATTTTTCAAACAAAACAAAACGCTTTTCCAAGGTTGTGTCTTTCACCATTAGATAATAAATCCTTAAAGAAAAAAATCTCTGTGGCCAAAGGGAATGTTCTTACACTATGCTGAAAGTTTAAAAACCATATCAGACTCAAAGTGGCACTGTGGTGAAGAACTTGCCCGAAGGACAAAACTGCAATGCTGAAACCAACTTTTCTTTGAAAAAGCTCCCCAAACCAGGGGTAAGTCTGGGTTCAGCCAGGCTTCTGGTGAGCAGGTAATGGAATCCAAGCAAAACAGTTGGTGGAAGCCGGAATGGTTAGGAGAAATGATAAAGCACTCTGGCAGCCAGCTATTTGCTCAAGCTTTACTCTGGACATATCTGTGAAAATGTTGGGATCTTTTTTATTTGTTTTGTTGTCATTGTTAGTTTTGGTTGGTCAGTTGGCTGTTTGAGGCTTTTTTGTTTGGTTTGGCTTGNTTTTGTACACAGGGACTTGCTANATAGCTTGAGCTGGCCTTGAAGTTGTAACCAACAACCTCCTAAGAATAATTGTTTGACTCGTAAGCTGAAGGAGATGCTTTTTCTTGGAATATTGTTTTTACTTACAAGATGAACAACAGGTATTTGTCAGTATANAGTATAGCTGAAGAGTACCCTGTTCTGAGAAGGCTAATCAAATACGTCTTTGCCAACCGCGTATCTGAAGAGAGACAGGTTGTCTACATATAATTCTTCAGACAAAATAACAGACAGAAACAAAGTGAGTCAGGAAACACGAAAATCTAGTTGACGGCCATCAGGCCAACCTTCTGAAGATGTAAAACAATGCCACTCTTAGTTTTTTACTTTGTTTTGTTTTTCTTTGGAGAAATATAGTTAGCATAAAATGTTGTTTATATAAATATTTACCATATTTGTTATTGTTGTTTTTACATGAGTTAATGATTATTTAAAACTTTATCAGTTTTGTTATCCAGTGTGATGAACACATTTAATCTTTATAAATAAAAGTTCTTTGGAATCCTCAATAATTTTTAGAATATAAGGAAGTCTTGTGACCATAAATTTTAAGACTCCTAGTTAAACAGAACTATACATGGTTCTGAATTTATAGTAAGTAGTAGGCAATGAGTAAGCCAGCATCTGGAAAACCTTGGGATTTTTATTTGAATGCATACTACTAAATTCATTGAGATAGTTTTGGGACATCAGCTGTGATGGTTGATTTCATATGCCAGCTTGGGTAGGTCACAGTTCCCAGATTATCTGATGAAGTATTACTTTAGACACATCTATGAGAGTACTGGGATTTTTTTGTTTGTCCATTTTGGTTGGTCAGTTGCTGTTCGGGGCTTTTTGGTTTGGGTTGGTTTGTTCTTTAGAGACAGAGCCTCACCATGTAACCTTGACTGGATTTGAAGCTGCAATCCACAGCTTCCCTGGTGCTGAGATTACAAGGATATACTTGTAATCACTGAACTTAAGAAAGAGATTCTTGTAGGTGAGAGTAACGTAGAAATTGGTAGACTTTGAGTAAAACTCATCACCATCTATACTGTCATTAAGGTTCCTGCAAATTAGCTGAAAGCCTGCATAGTATGAAGACCGNTCCTTAAATAAGAAGGAACTCAGAGGCAGACAGTCTTTGGGCAGGAACGTCAACACCAGCTCTTCCTGGTTCTTAGCATGAGGCCCACCTTATAGATTTAAAATTTCTCAGCTTCTACAATTCTATGAGCCAATTCCTTAACATCAAGCCTTCACTCAAAATATATACATACATGCAATTGTTCTGTTTCTCTAAAGAGCTGCCTAACACATCAGTCTTATCAGTAGGAGATATATACATACATATATACTTTTTTACATAATACATTTATGTATAACAATAATATTTAAGAAAAAGTCATGAATTTGAGAGGGAGTCAGGGNATGCTGGGGGAGTTGGAGAGGGAGAGGGAGTGGGGAGGGAAGAAAGGCTGTAAATGGAATACTCACAAGAGAAAGTCTCAAAAAAATTAATTTAGTTAAAAATTCATAATAGTAGCCAATAAATTCTTGGTGGGATAGAGGTTAAAAGCAAGGGAAGATAAAATTGTTTTAACTAAATATATAAAATATCTTGAAATACACCAGTAAACATAGATATGGTTATATGAAGTAATAGTTCTACACCTAAGGTCCATGCCTACAACACTTGGAAAAGTACAAAATAGTTTCTCTTCTAAACAGCGGTCCTTGACCCTCCCCTTCCTATTCAAAGGACTTCTCCATCCCCCAAGGCTTAAACTTTCATTTTTCTCCGTTTCTCTAATTTTGAGAACTCTTTGTAAGTAAGGTGTTAATGACTTCACACTTCTCCAAACAATTTACATGTTAAATGACAACGGAAGAGGAAAACAGGTGTTTTGCCCCGAAGTAATTGCTCTCTACTAGTGGGTGGAGAGACCCACTGAGTAGGGGGAGAGAGCTAAGGCAGGAGCCTTCCTGAGGCCTTCCACACAGGCTCAAGGAGTCNACTCCCCACCACTCCACCTCTACCCCCACTTCCGTAGAGAGCACTCTTCCTGAAGTTTCATGTGTGTAGTTGCCCTAGCATTGTTGCTGACACATCACAGGAGACAGTGCATGGTTATGTGAGACAGTGAAGGGCTGAGCTGGGCACATTGTACAGAAGAGCTAGTGGCTGCCATCCTACATCAGCTCATGGAGCCAGATGTCACAGAGATACTATCATGAACTGCACACATGTCTAAATAATTTTAATATGTTTTTTATTTCATTGTATGCATGTGGGTGTTTTGTCTGNATGTAGGCCTACACACCATATGTGTGGAGTGCCTGTGTAGGCCAGAGGAGGTCATCAGATATACTGGAACTTCAGTTATGGGCCTCTATGTAGGTGCTGGGAATTGAACCTGGGTCCTCTGGAAATGCAGCCAGTGCTCTTAACTCCTGAGCCATCCCTCTAGCCACATGTCCAAATATTTTTTTTAAAGATTTATTTATTTATTATGTGTAGTGTTCTGCCTGCATGTGTGCCCGCAGGCCAGAAGAGGGCACCAGATCTCATTACAGATGGTTGTGAGCCACCATGTGGTTGCTGGGAATTGAACTCAGGACCTCTGGAAGAGCAACCNGCGCACTTAACCTCTGAGCCATCTCTCCAGCCCCAAATAATTTTTCTAGAGCAAGAAACTTACAACCACCCATGATACAAACAAAGGTAANTATCTTTTGTTTCTTTTCAATTCCAAATACAAACCTGTATTTATGTATTTAACATTTAGAGAATTGGAAGCCATGCAATGTAGCCATTTAAAGTCACCTGTACTTGGCCATGCACAGTAATGCACACCTGTAGTCTCTGCATTTAAAGGGCTGAGGTAGGAGGATTCTGAGTTTGAAGCCAACTTGGGCTACGTAGTACAATCCTATAGCAAAAAATTAATAAATTAAAAATAGTATAAGCTTCACTGCCAAATACTGTAATATGCTGTCATAACACAATAAGTAGNATTCAAATTTTTCAACTGTATAAAAGTATGGTTTGAAATACTATAAGGGTAATAAAGAGACCATGAGACAATGGCAANTGGCTTTTTTTTTTCCTGCTTGCCCATTTAAATCTGATCCCAATCCTGATTTGGGTTGCAGTTGCTCACTGTATCTTGACTATTGATGGTAACAATTGTGGATCCAGTTGGCGAAGAACTCCAGGACAGAGGGAAGTTCCCAAGCATTCCTTCATAGGTTGTCTTTCATTCTATTGATCTAGCCCAGAGTCTAGACTGAAAACAGCCTTGCAGCCTTCCCCTACCTGGTAAGGAATTGCCCACTGGAGCTTCATTTTCACAAACATTCAACAGGGANTAGATCAATGACCAAATAGCAGCTACATAATACACAATATCCACATTGTCACTGTAGTTTTGTTTTTATGTTTTGCATGTATGTGTGGTATATGGGTGTGTACTTGTTTGCATATCTGTGTGAGTGTATATAGAAGCCAGAGTTGGCATTGGCTGTCTTCCTCTGTCACTCTCCTCCTTATCTGTTTGAGGCAGGGTCTCTCACTGAATCTAAAGCTTACTGATTTAGTTAGAGGAGTTGGCCAGCAGCTCTGGGCATCCTCATGTCTCGGCATCCCGAGTGCTGGGATGCTAGGCACCTGCCGCTGTGCCTAGCACGGGTGCTGGAGATGAAAACTCATATCTTTATGCTTGCATAGCAAACACCTCACTAATTTTTATTGTGGAATATATTAAACACAAAAGCAAATGCAAATGAGAACTTTAAATAAATGAAGAGTTGGAAAAAACAGAATTCCAGTATGAAAGNCCACAGATTGAAGGGAAAAGATAAGCCATTCTCCACAAGCTAATTCACAGATTCGAATTATTCTAACTCAAAATCTCAAAGGACATTTTTTGGGGGGAATGCAAACAAACAAGAAAGTTCTAAAATTGATCCAGCAGGATGCTACAGCCAAAACAATGTTGGCAAAGGTTGGAAAATGACAGGAACACATGCCTAACCTAAAAAGAAACTAAACAAAATAAAACTGAACAAAGAGAAAAGCTACATAAAAAAACTTACCTCATCCTGGGCGTGTACCCAGGGACTCTCTATCTCCTAGAGACACCTGAACACACCGACTGTTCATAGCAGCTCTGTCCACAGAGGCAGGAAATGGAACCATCCCTGATGCCTGGCAACTGATGAATGGATAATGAAAACANGGTTTATACACACAATGGAACTTTATCCTGCTATGAAGAAAAATGAAGTTATGAAATTTGCAGGTAAATAGATGAAACTAGAAAACAAACAAAACAGCGTGAGGTAGCCTAAGCTTACGAAGACAAACGCCACGTTTCCTTTTGTATTCAGATCTGAGCCCCAGCTCTTGAGTTTAACCTGGAGCGGCAGGAATGTAGGAAGGGATTAGTAGGAGAGGATTGTCTTAAAGGAGGGGGGCCGGGCAGTAGCACATAGGTAAAATATAGAAAAGGGTGAATATCAGGAATAGAAAGGTTCAAAAATAGAGAAGGATAGGACATGAGAGAGGCAAGGGGATGAATGAGTGGGAGATTGGTTACGACGACGGGGGTGTGAGTAAACACTCAGAAACCTGCATATCTGGTTATGCTATTAAAAAACAAACAAACTATCAAAGTCAAAAGCAGATACTCTACTGTGCTAGACAGTGCCAGTCTTAGAAGCAATGAGTCACTAACCCAGAACTCCAGTGCCAGGTGTGACGCTCCTCTATGTTGGTCNTGGGGCCCCTGGAGTTGTACTTGTGGCAGTATGGGTGGCAGAGTGGCTGTCATTCTGTCCTGTGCAGTCATAGGCTGTGGAGCTAGGCTGGGTTGAACAGACAGGTCTCTCTGGTTGGGTTGCTTTGGTCACTACTACTGGAANGACCATATGGAGGACCATGGGTTTGCTGACTGCTCATTGGTGTGGCTTCCTTCCTCTCCGTGCCCAGCCCTCTGAGACTCACCCATGGGCCTGTGTCACTGACACCTTGGATAGAGGCAACTGTGTGGACAGAAGATGGNGGTGTCCCCCAAGTTGAGCTGTATGCTCTACAAATGCTCTGGCAGAACTGGGCCTGGNCCTTGGTGCATAGGTAATGTTGGGGACCCGAGAGTACACAGCCCAGTCCTTCTCAGTACTTTCTGGCATGGGGTGAACTGTGCAGCAGGCTCCTCTTCCTAGGCCAGGTGAAAGGCTGCCTTCTGCCATCCAGAAAGGACACTCAACAAAATAAAAACCCCTAAAGATGGGAAAGAGATCTGTAAGAAAGAAGGGCACTGACTGGGGTGGAAGGGACGTAAGAACAGTCAGGGAAAGTAACCAGCATGCATTATATGCAAAAAGAATCATCAAAGAACAAAATTTATTAATAAAAAAGCCCACCTAAAATCTATATCATAGCAAAAGAGTTGAAACACAAGCCAGAGATCAGCATATATACCCATGAAACAAATTATAATATGGTATGATAATATTTACTTATAGTATATAAATGAACTCAGCCTATAAAGGAGGCATTATAAAT
>LZPO01117113.1:123403-134050 GCA_001675575.1 Neotoma lepida
ACATGTAACCCAGAAAAGCAGCCAAAGTGAAATAATGCACATTTCAGTTAGTAAGAGCTTGCAAACCATATCTTAAGTCATAGATTCTTATACCTGATCATAAAGATTGAGTTTGGATTCAAGAGGTATGCAATCATTACAGGCCATTCCAGAAGTCATACTGGTAAACAAAACAGAAGGACCTTTGGAATAAAGCTGTTGCTTTTCATTGTATTAGTAAATTATCATGCACTATTTAAGCTCACTGAGAAGCTGGCTATGGAGTTGGAGTTGCCACTTCAGACCCAACCACATTTGTCTTAGAGTGCCCTCCAAGACCCCTTGTCAATGCATGGACTGTCCCCACCCCTACCCTGTGCAAAGAGGAAAGGAGAAGCACCTGACAGCCCAAGGGTAAACACCATGTCCTTGAGAACAGAAAGAGAGTAAATTGGGTAAAAACAGTGTNCTTGAATACAGCTGGGAAGTGAATCGATGCCAGCACCATCCCAAAGCTAAAGACTAAGATACTAAGATATATAAACATATATCCCATGATATAAAGACACCTATGGTGTTGGGAAGGGATAGTTAGAAGTCTCATCAGGAGCAGATGCTCTGCCTGGGACCCTTGATGTGGAGCAGAAGTTCCACCTGACTGTTTTGGTTCCTGGACTTGCCCAGTCAATATCTGCTAGATGCTGGACATGTCTGATCTGATGCTCTACTATCCTTCTGGTGCTCACCATTTGTCCTAGTCACTGTTCTATTGCTGAGAAGAGACACCATGACCAAGGCAACTCTTATGAAAAAAAAAAACCATTTAATTGGGGGCTTGCTTGCAGTTTCAGAGGGTTAATCCATTATCATCATGACAGGGAGCATNGCAGCATGCAGGCAGGTGTTGGAGCAGTAGGTCAGAACTATATCCTGATGGCAGATCCATATCCTAATCCATAGGCAGAGAGAGAGTCTCTGGGTTTAGCATGGCTTTTGAAACCTCAAAGCACACGCCCCTCCNTGACACATTTCCTCCAACAAGGCCACATCTACTANTCCTTCTAATCTTTTCAAATAGTGACATTCCCTGATGCCTAAGCATTCAAATATATGAACCTATAGAGGTCATTCTTACTCAAACCACCACACTCTGCTCCCTGGCCCCCAAAAGGCTTGTAGTCACATCATAATGCAAAAATACATTCAGTTCAACTTCAAAAGTCCCATAGTCTATCACAGTCTCAACACTGTTTAAAATTCCAAAGTTGAAATCTCTTCTGAGACTCTGGCAATCTCTTAACTGTAACACTCTGTAAAATAAAAATAAAAAGGAAGATCTCATATTTCCATCATATAGTGGCACGGGATATATATTACCATTCCAAAAGGGAGAAAATATTAGACAAAAGCAAGACCTCAAATCATCAGTGCAAACTCCAAACTCTGCACCTCCATGTCTGATGTCAAGGCATTCTTCAGATCTCCAACTCATTTCAACTTTGATGACTGCAACACACTTCTCTCTCTTGGGCTGGCTCCACACCCAGTCTGCAGCTATCCTATGACTTTGGCATCTCCAATATCTTGGGGTCTCCAACACATTCCAGGCTTCACTTATTGGCCTCTCTAGACCTCCACGAAGCGATACTCCTGATATATTCCTGACCTCAGAAGCTTTCCTTAGATGTGGAAGAAGATTCCATAACCCCTTTCATCTATCTTTGACTCTACAGCCAGAACCATGTGGCCGAAGACGCCAATTTCTGCTGCGTGAGGGGGCTGAAACTTCACCCCTTCCTTCAACTACATTTGTATTATTTCCTATTGTGATAGTTTCCTTCATTGCTTAAGATTTTCTTTAATTCTTTTTCATAAGTTAGAAGCTTGGTGGATTGAGTCTTGCCCTGAGGTCACCACTCCTTTTATTCCATTTTGCATCGGGCTTTTCTTTAAACTTTTATGTCCTTGAGCACTGGACATAGCTCCATTACACTTNTTGGTTCTCCTTTTCTCCNCAAACTATACATTTTTTATTTCTCCTTGCTCCATTTGCTCTTTTTCATTATAGATCTGCATAAGAGTGCTCATTAATAACCATACGACACAGCCAATACTAGGCTGTCTTGAAATCTCCTCTGTCAATACAATTAATCCAAACTCTTCAATTTAGCTTCAGGCAGAGTTTTTGNACAAGGACAGAAAGCAGCCACATTCTTCCCCAAAATACCATAAGAGGGGTCTCTAGACCACTTATTAATATTCTTCTTCTCTGAAACTTCTTGATCTGGGCCCCTACAGTTCAAATCACCCTCAGCACCACTGTCTTCTATGCTCTTACAAGGATGGCCCATTANGCCCTGCTTAAAGTGTCCAACTGCTTTTCTAGTCCATATTTCCCAAAGTCTTCCATATTCCTCCAACAAGCAGCATGGTCTTATCTGTCACAATACCCCACTCCTGGTACCAACTTCTGTCTTAGTCACTGCTCTATTGCTGTGAAGAGACAGCATGACCAAGGCAACTCTTATGAAACAAAGTATTTAGTTGAGAGTTTACTTACAGCTTCAGAGGTTTAGTCCATTGTCATCATGATGAGGAGTATGTTGGCGTGCAGGCAGGTGCTGGAACAATAGCTGAGAAGTAAATCCTGATCCATAGGTAGAGAGAGAGAGAGAGATGGGCCTGGAATGGGCTTTTGAAACTCAAATCCCACCCCCCTGTGACATACTTCCTCCAACAAGGCCATACCTTTTAACCCATTTATTCCTTTTAAATGATGTCACTCCCTGGTGACTAAGCATTCAACTATACAAGTCTATGGAGGCCATTCTTATTCAAACCACCACAGCATTTTATTCTTACTTGCTGTATATTGTGTAATGTGAACTCCTTCAAAACTGAAAATATGGCTGTGGTGAAGCATCCCCCCTATGGAGCAAAAGCTACATGTAGGATAAGTAAAAACTGACTGTGCATGTGTGATAAGAGAAAGAACTAATTCTAATTGAAATAGGTGGTTTTGCTCTTACAAATGAGCTGGGCCTCACATATAAGGGAAGAGTTTCAAGATAATCCCATATGACATACAATGGGAGTAGTAACCAGGAATTATAAAAATTATGTCCTTTCTCATCAGGTTTCTCCATGTGTCCAGTCACAAGTTCAAGTCCTGAGACCNTGGAATCCATATCCTNCTAGATAGTTGAAAGTAAAGAAGGAAATTGATGCAGCCATAGACAAGAAGTGATGTAGAACTTCCCTACAAGGANGANCAAATAAGATTTAAAAATTGGCAGGTCACTTCAAGAGAAGACCAACCAAGGACTGTTGTTGTTTGTTTTTCACTCTTTTGGGGNACCCATTACCCAGCTCCCAAATAAATCACACACAGAGGCTTACGCTTAATTATAAATGCCCANGCTTAGCTTGGCTTGTATCTTGCCAGCTTTTCTTAACTTAAATTATCCCCATCTACCTTTTGCCTCTGGGCTTTTCCCATTCTCTTACTTCTGTAAATCTTACNCTTACTCCTACTCCATGACTAGCTGTGTAGCCGAGTGGCTGGGTGGCTGGCCCCTGATGTCTTCCTCCTTCCTCTCTCATTCCTTGATCTTTCCTTCCAGATTTCTCCCTCTATATATTCTCTCTGCCTGCCAGCCTCACCTATCCTTTATCCTGCCTTGCTATTGGCCATTCAGTTCTTTATTAGACCATCAGGTGTTTTGGACAGGCACAGTAACACACCTTCACAGAGTTAAACAAATACAACATGAACAAAAATAACACACTTTAAAATAATATTCTACAAAGGACCATCTAATTTTCACTTTGCCAAGAAAAGCCTAAACATAGAAAAGCTATGTGTTACAAATATTATATATGTTAAACAGAAGACAAAGCCCTAATGGGACATTTATATTAGCCCCTTCAATTCTTAGGAAACATGGGGACAGGGGTGTAAGAGGGAAGAATGGGGAGTTCTGTGAAACGCTTGTCTTCTGGATATCACATGGCTATTGTACTCATGAATTCACAGCACCTGAAAAAGATGATGGGGCCCATCAACATTCCATCCTGAACTTGGGAGGCCCTCATGAGCCCCACCTCTCCTTGAGGAGCTGTTGGTAGTGGATAGTTGCTGGGGGAGAAGGAGTCATTTTCTTTAGTGACATAGTTATTGGTATATTGCACATGTTCTAGTAAGTAACCCCACACCCATGCTCATAAAAGCAACCCTAATTAATGTTAGAGGGTCACAACAAAACAAAACAAAATACCAAGAACTGAAAAGACTTGAAAGCGGGAGGAAGGAGTTCAGTGGGAGTAAAGGTAGATGAGGAGGGTAAAGTGGGTGAAAATGGCCAAAATACTTTAAATGCATATGTAAAACTATAAAAAAATAAAACAGTAAAGGTTAAAAAGAAGAAATAGAGGGCAAAGGATTTTTAGAATAAGTCCAGATCTTTAAATTGAGTTCATTTATATAAAGTGAAATTCATTTCATGTGCTTGCTTTTCTCCTTGGGCTTCATAGTGGTATTTTATGACTATTGAATATTATGATTCCTGAATTGTTTCCTACTCCCAAGATTCTGGGTTCCTGCTCTGTTCTGTGAGAGCGGTTCCCGTCTGTCAGTCATGAGCTGATGAGATGGCTGGGTTAAGAGCATACTTAACTTTAATTACTATCCAGCCAAGCAATTGAATTTCCATCGGTCACCAGCGAACTCTGTTGGTAGGAGGAAAGTCAATCTCATTCGCCAAGAAAGAGAAAACATATTGGCTACGGCCTTGGTCCCAGCAGCCCCTTTCTGTGCTTCAGAACCAAATGAACTTAACTCATACCACCTGAAGTATTCGGGTCATTGAGACTATGACCTGTAAGACCATGACCTGTAAGCAGGGCATCTCAAAATAACTCAGAAGTAAATGGGTTAGACATGGCCTGGCACAAGGTGCACTGTCCAAACGCACATCACGGCTCAGCAGACTCATTTTACTAAGGGGTATCCTCGCTAATGCTAATAGTGGTACTGATGGGATGCAGACTTCCTGGCACCCTTGGAGGCCTGCTGAGTGGTCCCTGAAAGCTTAGTCTTGAGTCTATTTTCCCCTGTATAAGTGGTTCTTCCTGCTTAAAGTGGCTTGAGAATGTCCTAGTGAGCTTCAACTGTACATTTGACACCGTGTAGAGTCATCTGAGGGAGTGTCTGTGGAAGGATTGCCCAGTTCAGATTGGCCTAGGGCCATGTGTCTTAGTTAGGGTTTTTTTAATTGCTGTGAAGAGACACCATGACCACGGCAACTCTTATAAAGAAAACATTTAATTGGGGTGGCTCACTTACAGTTTCTGAGGTTCAGTCCATTATCATCATGACGGGGAGCATGGTGTCATGCAGGCAGATGGGTGGTGGAGCTGAGTGCTACATCTTAACCAAAAGACAGCANGAAGCTGACTGACAGTCACACTGAAGGAAGCTTGAGCAAGAGACCTCAAAGCCTGCCCCCACCATGACATACTTCCTCCAACAAGGCCCCACCTCCTAATAGTGCCACTCCCAGACTGTCTTGACTGATGATTGATGTAGGAGGGCCCAACCCGCTGTGGGCAGCCCCATCCCTAGGCAGGNGCACCCGAGCCATATAAGAAAGCTAGCTGGGCATGAGCCAGGGAGCCAAAGTGTGAACCAGCAAGCAGCGTTCCTGTATTTCTACTTGGGTTCCTGCCCTGACTTCCCTGGATGAATGGATTTCTAATCCACAAATATAAGTCAAATAACCCCTCTCCTCCCCAAAGCTGCTTTTAGTGAGAGTGTTTCATCACAGCAACANGAGGAAAGTAGAACAGAGGGACTCTCTTCCAAACTGAACCCTTGCTGATCCAAGTGTAATTCCTGTATATGAGACACTGCAGGTTTGGGGAGAGACAACAAAACCAAACGCACAGGGGCAGGGCCATCATCCAGCCACACAGAAAGGAACCTGGATGTGTAGTCAGATTTTTATTTGGGCTGCCAGCTCATAAAAAACAATACAGAGACTTGTCATTAATTCTAAAAGCTCGGCCTATGGCTTAGGCTTGTCCCACAGCTCTTANAACTTAAACTAAATCCTATTTTTATTAATTTACATTTTACCATGTGGGTTTTACCTCTCTCCCATTCTGTATGTCTGACTTGTTCTGCCTCTCCATGGCATCTCTTGCATGCCCTAATTTATCTCCTCTTCCTCTCTCTGCCCATGTTGTGGGATATTTGTACACTGTGTGAAGATGTGCTGCTGTGATTGGTGTAATAAAAAGCTGAATGGAGANATAGGAGGGACTTCTGGGGTTTGGTTTCAGGTGGGGGCTGGAGATTGAACTCAGGACCTCGATTCTGCATGTCAAGCACTTTACTGACTGACCCCTCTCCCCAGCCCCTGNTCTTGGAATTCAACCTCCAAAACTGTGAGCTAAATAAACCACTTTTTTCCATAAGTACCCAGCCTCCAGGATTTTGTTACAACAGAGAACAAAAGAATGCGGTATGCTTGTGGCATGGTCCTTTCCCTTCACTTACTTCCTGTTTCCACTGATGTCAGAGGTCCAGTGTTAAGTCATTGTACCTCCATCCTAGGAAACCAAGANCAGCTTTCCTCTGGCCACTAGACCTAAGGAAGAAGAGAGAGCATGGGCAGATCTTCCAAACCTACTTTTGAGGGGTGCCTTAGTTACTGTTCCATTGGTCTGAGGAAACACCATGACCAAGGGTACTTTTAAAGGGAAGTAATTGGAGGTTGCTTACAGTTTCAGAGAGTGAGTCAATACCCATCATGGTGAGGAGTGTGGCAGTAGGCAGGCAGGCCTGGCACTGGAGCAGTAGCTGAGAACTTACATCCCGATCTGCAGACAAAAGGCAAAGAGAGAAAGACTGGACCTGGTGTGGTCTTTTGAAATCTCAAAGCACACCAGCAGTAACACACCTCCTCCAACAAACCACACCTCCTAATCCTCCCTAAACAGTTCCATTAACTGGNGACCGAGCATTCAAACATATGACCTATGGGGGCCATTGTCATTCAAACCACGACAGGGTGAGGAGATGGGGGAGGGGGCAGACAGGGACAACAAAACTTGCCTTCAAGAATCATGCTTCCTCCTTCATCCCCCAGATCCAATACTCACTTGTTCTTTGCCATCCATTGTTTTCCTTCCTTCTTCCATTACTCTGTTGGATTTCTCTAGATCCATTTACTCCTGTATGTATCAAATATTTATCTAGCACTTATTATGTGCTGAGCAAGGATCTAAGAGCTTTATACACATATNACTTGTGTTGNTGTGGTCCTCAGGACAGTCTAACAAACGGAGTGTTATTTTGAACCATANTTTTCAGGTGAGAGAAATGACGTGTACCTGGTCTAAGGTCATACCTTACACCCACCCTTCCCTGCCCTCAGAGAGGGATGCTCCATCCTTNGGTCACTCAATTGGTTGCTTCTATTTCCACACACCTCCCAGCTCTCCCCCTCCTTCACACTTCTTTTCATTCTGTTTCGTGTGGTGCAGGCTCTCTCCCTGGCCACCAGCACCTCTGGTTTGGAAAGTCTTCCAGCTAGTCACTCCCATTTCGACTTCCCTTTGCTGCCCTTCCACATGTTACAGCTGTTGCCCAGGTCCAGGCAGGGTGATCTTTCTACAACAGTGTTGAGGAATGTCTGGCATGCCTGGCCTCAAGCTNCGATGCGGCAATAAATGCATCCAGTCACTGTGAGAAACAGAAATGCCTGAGATATTTTAAATGTATTAGTCGAGACGCCTGTTAGAAACACACAAGCACGTATCTCTCTTAAACCTTCTTAAAACCCTTGAGTGAGTTGATCTGTTCTCATGCCAGGAGCTGGGTTAGGCAACAAAGAGGTGGTAGAGAGTAGGTAGACCAGCCCCTGTCCTCCTCAAGTGTGGTATCTAGAGTGGATGGGAGACACTGAACAGCCGCTCTCAGCCTTGTTCAAGGTTGCAAGAGGAAGTAAGGACAAGACAACACACAGGCCCCTGAAGGGTCTAAGACAACCTTCCTAATGTTGCAACCCTATCTTCCTCATGTTGTGGTGAACTCCGCCCCCAACCATAAAATTATTTTCGTGGCTACTTCATAACTGTAACTTTGCTACTGTTACGAATAGTAATGTAAATATCTGTGTTTTCCGATGGTTTTAGGGGACTCCTGTGAAAGGGCCGTCCACAGGTTGAGAACAGTGGTCTAAGATTTCATGTGACCCTTGAAAGATGAGCGGCAGCCAGCTGACCAAAGTGAGCAGCAGGGAGAGGCTATAAATTCTGCACAGAACGAACAAGTGAGCATGGCTCTAATGAGGAGGGCATGTTAAATCTTGCAGATGCAAGAAATATAGTGAGGCTGGGTACCGTGGTGAGGATGGGACAGCCTCAGAGGAGGCAGAGGTAGCCAGAAGCCATGCAGGGTCTGAGGGCTCTGCCAACCATAGTGATTGCCATCCCAAGGCAATGAGAGGGGGCTGATTAAAAAACCAGAATTACCATGGAATAAAGCACTATTAAGTTACTCCCTTCTTAAGTGACAGCTCAGAGAGCAGCCACCACCACAGTCAAGATACAACACCCTACGACTGCTCAAAAGTTCTCACCTGCTGCTGTGCAGTGCATCTCTGGTACTCGGCCACCGAGCTCTGCTCTCTTTGTTGTTATAGAGTACCTGTGCTTGCTCTGGATTTCCAGGGCTTAGAATGAAGAACAGATTGACCAGATGGGAGAGATGCATTGGCAGGCTTTTGTAGCACCTCAGGTTCTGCTTTGTGATGATGCTGCAGGGATGAGAGAAAGGCTAAATGTGACATACTGTAGAACCCAGATCCTCAACATGGTCTCCACAGCCCTGTAGCCNTGAGCCAAGCTCTCCATGTTGCTTCGGTCTATCCATACATTTCCACTGCAGAGAACTGCTCCTATTCCCGGGCTCACCAAGGTCTTCTGTGAATCTGGCTTTTTTATGTGCTGCTACTATCCTTGAAAGTGTCCGTTTTCCCTACCAGGACAAGTGTAGTTCTTCATGATCCAGCATAAAAGGCTTTTCTTTGGGGGAATGCTTCCTAACTCTGTCTGGTAGGTCATTCCTTTCTCTGCCATTTTTGTGTTCAAATGTGTAGCTATTTTATATTCATGCCCTAATACAGATTGGAAATGTCTTAATGATAAGGATCACATCACCATCAGGTTTAGATAGCCTATCACATAATAGGTGCTCAATAAATATCTGCTAAGAAGATCTTTATCTCTGTTTCTTTTTTTCTCTCCCTCTCCCTTTCCACTGTTTTCTCTTCTCCCTTCCCTTCCTTCCTACAGCTGCTGGGAAGTCATAGAAATAAATGCTTGGTGGTAAGCATAAGAAAGGAGGTAGACTGATGACTGCTTTTCCCCTCTGGTAGCTTGTATAGCACCTTTCAGCATTATGAACACTAGTCACCAATGGTGAAGCTTCCAGTTGAGTACCAGCTCAACTTCCCCATGTTAAATGACATAGATATGTGGTATTGTCAGCTATGAACCCCAAAACTACAATAGCAACCTATCTGCAAGACATACCCACTGGTGTAATAGTGGCACAAATGTTCTACAAGTAACAACCACCTTTTGATTGGATTTAANGCCTGCTCCATGAGGTGGGACCCATATCTGACACCGTTAATGAGTCCAAGAACCTGAGACAAGGTAGGTCATGGCCCTTAAAGGAAAACCTACAATTCTTCTGCTAAATAAACAGAGCAAAAAANCCGGTACAACATATTGGTATACCCATAAATCAGAGCATCACTGAACCCACATCAGGGAAGCTTCTTCTTGCAGTAGATAGTAATGACCCACACTGGACAGTGTGCAGGCAGTGAGAGACTTTGGAGTACTCAGCCCTAGAGGGGATGTCTAAGTCACACACCTCCTCTCAAGGCTCAGGGACCTATGCAGAGGAGGACTGTAAGAGCCAGACAGAGATGGTGGACGAAGGAGACAGCATCTTCCAGACACTAGAAGACTGATGCACATATGCACTCACAGAGACTGTGACAGCATTGCCCAAGACCTGCACAGGTTCAACCCAGACAAAAATCCCAGCATGGAGAGGGGACACAAAGTCCTACCTCCAACCAAGAAGTTATTACAATTGGTACTTGCTGGAAGAGGGAAAAATCAGTTTTGTCAATGGAGTGACACTGGGTACTATCAACGACATCCATGACAGGCTGAATGCACAAGAGTAGTTGGCCATAAAATGGACTCCATGGTTCTGTTATTTGTTTGGGGGTAGATTTTTTTGGGGGGGGTTGTTTTAGCCTGGTTCTGGGGGCTTTGTTGTTTTGTTTTGTTTTGTTTTCCCCAAAGAGAGAAAAAATATGAAGTTAGGTGAGTAGGGACAGGGGATCTTGGAGGAGCTGAAGGAGGAGAAAGAATGTGACCAAAATATATTGTATGAAAATTTTTGGAGAATATGTTTTTTTAAAAAAGAAAGTAGGGCCTGTAGTGGTGGCATACACCTTTAATCCCAGCACCTGGGGTGGAGGGGGGAGGGCAGAGGCAGGCAGTTCTCTGAGTTTGAGGCCAGCCTGGTCTACAGAGTGAGTTCCAGGACAGCCAGGGATACACGGAGAAACCCTGTCT